>PVHP010010610.1:0-28183 GCA_004024765.1 Zapus hudsonius | reverse complement strand
TTCTGAGGCATCCCTCCAGCCCAAGTTGGATATTTTAAGTAGGTAAATGGTATATCATATTAGTTATATGTATTAGATAGTTATATTAAGTTCTGGAAAAAACATTTACTCAGTATTTCATGATATATGCATATCCATTCTCTTACCCATAATCATTTCATTACAAAATTCCCTTTGAGGGCCGGGCGTGGTGGCACACGCCTTTAATCCCAGCACTCGGGAGGCAGAGGCAGGAGGATTGCCATGAGTTCAAGGCCATCCTGAGACTACATAGTGAATTCCAGGTCAGCCTGGACTAGAGCGAGACCCTACCTCGAAAAACCGAAAAAAAAATTCCCTTTGATGATGATATTTTGTCATTGATCAGTGTATTTATACATCAATGTATTCATCGTGGAATTAATTAGAATCCTTTGTGGGTAAAATTTTGGGCAATTCAAACATGATTCCGGTAATACATGTATCAAATAAATCTCTTATAATACAAAAGGTGGTGCATGTTATAATTATGGTTTTGGGAATGTTAAAAGAAGGGACACACTGTTACTACTTGAGTAATTACGAAGACATCATTCAGGGTGCAGTAATCCCAATGGTATTCAAGATAAGGGTTGGAATTGGAAAGGTAAAAACACAGGCTGAGGGTCTGCCAGAACAAAAGGCCAGATGCCAGTGCACTCACAGTGTGTGTAGCAAATAATTCTATTTGGCTGGAGAACACATTTAAATAAATAGCAGTTTGTGTGAAAAGTTAAAGTTGAATAAGATTTTATAGATTTGGAGTATCATACCAAGAAACTTAACCCTATCATATAAAAATGGTTAGATTTTTTTGAGACAACTGTTACTGTGACAGTTGTGTTTAGTGGAAAAGTGTCTCTGGTGGCAGAGAAATAACAGGGTTGGCTTTTCCTTAATTTTGGTGAGGAATACAAAGAATGTAGGCTTTGCTGGTGATGGTGATACTAAAATTCATGGGAAAAAACACAAAAATTATGAAGGCAGAACTAACATGTTAAGGTAAAAAAAAAGTAAAGGATGCCTCAGAAAGCTCAGATGTCTCCAGGTAATTGTTTGGGTATTGTTTGAGCAGATCTTCACAAGGAGTAGAAAGTTTGCTTTAACTTTGGGCTCAGAGCACTGAACTGAGTTACAAGGATAGAGTCTGGGAGACAGTTGAAAATACAGAAAATGAGCCCATGAAAGAGGCCAACTCTGAAGCTGCACACCTGGGGATCTCCAATGAGGAAAAAGAAAAAATAATAACTTTACTGAATAAGATCTGGAGAAAAATATACATAGAAAAAAGCCAAATACATTACTCTTAAGTAATATTTTAAGGAAGAAGTGGAAAAAATAGACAGTAATTGGTTGGTATAAATAGGAAGGAAAAAATCAGTAGAGGATAAAGTCATGTAAGCCAAAAGGAGAAAGTTTTGAGAATGACTCAAGGAGAGTAATTACACAGGGAAGCTATGCTTCTTGAATTAGTTGTTTAGGAATAACAGCCAGGAAACTGGATGTAGCAACAAGGTTAGGTTTTAGGTAACAGAAGGTTTGAAAGTAGTGAACAAAAGGGGTTATTAAAACACAGTACTCCTTAAGCAATTTCATTAGCATGGAATTAATCATATGACAGAAGAGACTAGTCTTCTAGAAAGTGGAACTTGCTGATGGTGGAGTCTTGTAGAGATGTATAAAGGACACATAAATGTTTGAGCCTTGAATCCATTAGTGAGACAAAAGTATTTTTTAAGTGAAAGGAAGGGTGAAAGTGGAAGGTGTGTGTGGATACTAAGAAAGTGTGGAGTGGAGGAAAATAGAAGGACCTATTGTCATGTAATTTCTGCCCTGATCTGACAAAGAGACAAATGACTCTGTTGGAAAGGCAAAGAAAGCCTGGGAGGAGAGATTCATGAATTGAAGGAGGACTAGGCACTGTGGCAGTTGGCTGGAAAACAAAGGCTAGCAGGTCACATTAACTTACATTGAAATCATGACATAGGCTTTCTCTAAGCACTCTAGGCATATTATTCATGATTTTTCCTGCCATTATATCATTTCATTAATGATTTTAGGCTAATAACATTTACTCTGAGACATAAAGAACAGTTGCCTTCTCCTGGCAAAAGCTACAAAAGTCTATTACAGTCCAGTGTGCAACCTTCTCCCTCCATCTTACTGCAGCTTCACAGTTGCTGTCATTGTCCCCAATTTCCTTCCTTCTATGACATGTGTTAATGCATTACCTCAACCTTCTTCTACTCATTTAAAATGTCATTCACAAAAAGGTGTTTGTTTCTTCTATCCTATAAATAGCAAATTGGCTTTACTATGAAGTTAACAGGTGTGTTTAAGAATGAACATTTAAAAATTTTGCTCACAGAGTACCTGCCATTTGGCAATGAAAGAAGGTCAGGTGGAGTAGATCAGGGAGGTAGGTGAATAGTCAGATATAAGACAATTCTATTTAATATAGTCTTTAGTCTCAATGGAAGAGTCCTATATGAATTAAGCTCCACTGTAGCTCCTCTCTAGTCCTTTGCTTTATACTCTCATTAGTAAAATTACTACACTTGTTGAGGACTTTTCTATTACTCTGGTGTCTATTACACTGGTTTATAAATCTCAGTGGCCTCTGTATCCATTTCAGTTTTACACATTAACTATATTTACAAATTTGCCATTTCTCATATTTTCAAATTCCTTCCTCTGGCTCTGTGATTATCTTTCCTGATTCACATAATGGTATTCAACTTTTGTCTCTCCTGACTACTTCCAGGACTTTCACCCTTTCTGATAACTAACTTTAACTCTGATTTTTAGTTAACAAACTTAGAGTAGCACATCTTAGGCACAAAATCACAAACATATAATGATTTATCCCTTTAATTTTTTTGGATTTGCCACTCTAGTGACTGTATTACCAAAGACTTAACATTAAACCAGCTGGATCTGCCATAATTCCTGCTACTTAGTCTTACATGACCATTAACTGATCACATAAATCCTTTCTCTTTCTGCTCAGCAAAGAGATAGCAATATGCCTTCACAAAGTTTCACCAATTTTGAGTGCATTCTCACTTGGAGGCATATCTTAGACAACAAAACTCAGTGCATTTAATAAGCACAGCATCTCAACCTCCTGTCTCTCTACTTCAAACACTCTGTATTCTGACTTCTCTTTTTCTTCCTGTTTCTGATGAAGAAACAGCTCTATTTGCTTTTCCTCTTATTCCTCTCCAGTTGTGGTAGTTTGAATTGATGTCCCTCAATAGATTCAAGAATTTATTAAAGTTTTTCTCCAGCTGCCTTGCTGGTGGGGGTGTCATCTTTGCCAGATCCTAGGGGCCATCCCTAAAGTGTTTCTGGGGGTGGTTCTGGAATTCAAGTTATACATATGCCAAGAACAATATAAATTCAAGCCAGGAGTTCCAGCCCTTTGAAAGTTTGAGTGTACTTGTTTGCTTTTGGAGTTGCTGGTATGTGGGTGTGTGTATGGTATGTATGGTTTTCTCTTTCTGCTTAGACCTGTGAAAGAGATCCAGCCTCTTTTGCCATTATGAAACGTTCCCTGGATCTATAACTTCAATAAATCCCTTCATCCCATAATTGTGACTGGTTTGGAAGTTTATCCCAGTGGTGTGTGGTTGACTATGAAACCAGTCCACCATGGGAAAAGATTACCTGCCTAAAAGATAACACCAGTTCCTTGCTCCAAAATTTTCAACAGAATAAAAGACAATGAATACACTTGAGGCCCTCTACAAAGAGGTCAAAACTTCTCACCCAAAATAGCCTCCTATTGTGTGTTCCATAGTATTTCCTAAGTTCACATCAATATGAACTAGTTGTTCTTTCCCAAAGGTGGCTTGCATTCCATGCCTGGTAAAGTCAAGGTAAGGTCTTCCATTTATATATTCTGAATTTAAATACTGTCACTTGAAAGTTGGGTTGCAAGTTAATGGTAGAGAATTATTGGTTCATGGTTCCCTAGTTGAATGAGAAAATCAATGGAAATAATTATTGTTATACAAAAATAACTGCATAATGCTAAGATGTAATGTGGAGCACTGTTCTTTTCATTCAACAAATATTCATTTAGCACCCACTACTTGTCAAGTATTAGTAGTTCCTATGTTCACTTTCAAAATGAACATTATATATGTTCTTAAGAACAGAATCAATCTATACCCACTGATCATGATAAACAAGAACAACTGAGAAAATCCAGACAAAGAAAACACATATAAGCTTGAGATTTAAAAAAAATAAAACAACATTAATATATGAGGTGATGACTAATTTCAGCCCCCTCTTTTACATTACAAATCATCATTGTTGCTTTTGTAGACTTAAGTTCAGATCAACAATCTAAATAAAAGAGATTCTAAAAGCTTATTGAAATAGGACTAAAATCTTTCATTCCTCAGAAAGAAAGTCTCTGGCTTTTAAACATGTGTTGCTTAAAGTAAACTCATGTCTTTAATCTCTTCAGGCTATGCCAGATGGGATGTTCAGGATCAGATTGTGCAAGCAAGCTTGCAAGAGAACATGGTCCTGTAAATATAGCTCCCCTTCATGATGGCTCTAACTCGACTTTGTAAAGGAGAAGGACTTGCTAAAAAGGATTTTTTTTTTTACTAGTCACTAATACCAAAAGAACACAGCAAAAGTACATTTTCTCCAGTACTAAGAGACTTCTTGTTCTCCTACCCATAAAATGAGTTGTTGATTCTCAGAAAACTGGGGGGTAAGGGAAGTGGATAGACAAAAAGCTACACAGTGAACAAGCTGTTTCTTGCTCCTCACCCCTCTTTTTGAGAAAAAATCCAAAATAGAAATTTCAAAGCTTAAAAAACTTCAAGGCAATTTAATTTTAAGTTGCTTCCCATGACTTTAAACACTCAGTGTTCACACCTACGTCAGTACTACATTGAGAACCTCCCACTCAGAGACTGTATTTAGGAAAGAAAGGATGCTATGGTCTGAGATGAGGACTAGATTTAAGGGATCTTAAATTCTTAGATGAGTTTTTCAGCAAGAAACTGAAGTTAAGCAAATTTAATTCTTATTCTTCCATGGAGAGTCAGGTCAACATTTTCATGAAGCATCTCTTTAGGGATAATTATAGCAGTCAAAAATATTTATTACAAGATAAACACAGTTTAACCTCTTATAACGTACTTCATCTTTCACATATATTCTGACTCATGTGGTAGGTTTGTTCTTAAGAATCTGGATACATTTGGAGTTTTAGCCACAGGACTCTCCTGATATAATCCCAAAGGACAAATATTGCTGTGGATTTTGGTACTGACAGCAATACAACACATGCCCCATACACTTTAACAGTGCTAGTACCGTTGATAGTTTTTAATAATATAGTGCTGATTTTTCTGATGATCACCTTTCTGGGAATGCAAATTTTGGTTTTCGTGTCTAAGACACAACATGGACAAATTGCCTATCTGACATGTTATTTCACACCCCACCATTTTCATGTTTTTTAAGTTTAAGCCAAGCTAGGTGAGTAGGCATCATCCACGATAAAATCTTGCTGATTTTTTTTTTCACGAAAGAAAAGCAAGAGAACAGGAGGTGATAAATGCTATGTTTCCTACTCAGACTCTGTCACATAAGATGTCAGTTCATTATTTTAATTATATTCCTTGCCAGCTCAAAGAGGCAAGTAATTTTGCTGCATATTATCCTACCTTTGTTAGAGTTCCTCACAAGTAGAAGTGGAAAGTATTTCATTTGTTGTGCCAGAGTGGTCTTAATATCCAATTCCCAGCCATTCTCTTCTATTCTGAAGAAAGAAGCAGGTTATTCATTGTCATTGTCATCAAAGCAGACCAGATACTTACAGAAATATAAGCTAGATATGAAATACCTCTCTAAATCAACATAGAAGGGTTTTTTTTCTTTTAAAGGGCAAAACCCACATAGTACATAGTACAATCATGTAGTGACATTGGCCAAATGGGCTAAAATGATATAGGAATCACCAGGAAGATTCTGGGGGAAAAGAAGAAACTAAAATTTCATATGTATTTAGCTTTTCAAAAGCAGGCTTTGAAATGAGGACCCTATTGCCATCTATGTCTGAGAAGCACAAAGACCACTATAGAGTCATAAGGAAGGAATGTGGAGAAGGGAATGCAGAAGAGGGCACTCTATAATGCCAGCCCCAACAGCAACTGGACCTTAATCCTGACAGAAAACTCTTCTAAATAGTATGAAATATATGCTTCAGAATTATCTCACAAATTCAGGATAGGTAAGAGGGAAGAAGAGATACCTGAACTTTTGGCAGTCATTAGTTTAGTGATACTGAAGTGGAGAAAGAGGGATTATTTCTGAACTACTTTCCATTTGCTTTTCTTTCAGAAAAAGTCCTCAGGCTATTGATAGAGACACTGACAGCTCTAAGTGAGCTAGAACATGCTGGCCAGTCAGGGTCAGGGGCAAAGAACAGAATAGTATCAGCATTTGCTATGCATCCTCTTGTAGTGAACCATGGTATCCTCTGGAGGAGAATCTTGCACTGGTTCCTGGCTGTAGGACCTTGTTGGAGTCAGCTCCTCGTTGTTAGGACAAGCATCCAACCAGACAAAGTTTATGGGAGAAAGGTGTTTATTTCAGGCTTACAAAATCCAGGAAAAATTCCATCAATGGCAGAAGATGCTGCTTACTTCCAAATATCCAAGCACAGAGAAACAACTTCAGCAAACCATCACTAACACCAGCAGATACAAACCATCAGAAGTCAGACTGATGTGAACATACATAGTAGGGCTCTACTGGAGATCCACCCCAAACACACATGAGAGCCTGACTCCAAGATCTGCCCCTGTTGACAAGCCCCCTCTAGCAGGCATCTGCCTGCTAGGAGCTATAGTTGCAAGTTCAATTTTAATAAAACACCTGAGTCTATGTGGTCATACATGTAAACTATCACATTCAAACTATTTAGTGCTCTAAATACAGTTGTCAGAATTAGTACGTAAAAACACAGGATGCTGAATTGCTGAATTCAAACACTGTCTCTAGAAAGACATGGGAAAGAAAGGCAATGAAGTTATTGTATCTAGGAGAAAACATTGGTCCACTTGCTCTTTTTCCTTACCTGTGTATCCTACTTGTCGTTTACTCAGGTAAAACACCTTTGTCATCCATACTAAGAGTGGAAGACTTACTAGTGTAGAAATGCGGGATATGTTCCTTGAAATAAGAGGATCTGAATATTTTCTCAGATACTGTGTAGTTTGAAAACACTGATAAACAGTAACATATTTATTGAGAGTTTTTTGTACAGGCATTATTGGATATGGTCTTATGTGTTATTCAATTAATCTTCACAACAGCATTATGAGGGAGGTACTATTATTATCTTTTATATCTAGGTAAGTATTCAAAGATAAAGATCCAAAGCTAAAAATGTTCTCCAACAACTATCTTAATGATTGGATAAAGAGATTCACAAAGGATATGAAGGTAAGAAACATTGCAATGAAAAATTTTTTATGACCAAGGATTTAGGCACTCTAAAATAATGTAAACAAGAATGACAGGGCATGAGAACAGGGGGGAAACAGCAGTAATTAACTGTCTAACCCCTTTATCTGCCACCATAGAAAAGGACCAGCTTGGAAGAGGAGCCAACAGGCCAATGGGATCTAAATAAATGATATACATGAGCTAATGCAGATTCAAGCACCATTCCTGCTACTGCAAAAAATATGACAAATTAGATAAGAACAAATGCAGAACTATAACTATAATTTACCATTTTTTAAATTAAACTTACCCTTTTAAAAAAAAATAATTTGCAAATGCAAACAAGATGTGCACAAAAATCAAAAGCAAGATGAGCTAAAAGTGGAAAATACATGGCTTTATAAGACAGCCCTTGATGATAATAAAATGAGATCTTGCTTATGAAGAGAAAACAACTCTAAATGGAATATACTGAAGGTTCCACACCTTCCAAATAGCCACTCTATAGCCTTGAAATATTACATGCTTTTAGAAGGTAGGGATGTAATGTAGTTGTAAGATGGGTATGGGTGTATTTTGGTGTCCAGTTTTACCCTATCTGTGAAAGTGGGACAAATAACAGCAGCAGAAAAGGCCAGCTTGAAAAAAACCCACAGTAATCTTTCTGGAGGCTGGGTGTGATGGCACATACTTGTAATCCCAAAGAGACAGGAAGATCACTGATAGTCTGAGGACAGCCTGGTCTGCATAGTGACTACCAGGCTAAAAGTGAGATTCTGTCTCAAAACAAAAAGACAGAGGGAAAGGAAAGGTGAAAGGAGGAGAAAACAAAAGAGAAAAGAGAAGAGCAGAAAAATTTCTTCAGGAATCAAAGGTGCCTAGACTAGCAGAGGTAGCATTGCAGAGAGCAATGTCTTCCATAGCATGTAGAGACACATTAGAAAAATGAAAGCTCACAGAACTCATGGCAATAATGACAAAGACAAATGAAAACCCACCTCTTCTTTTGGTTTTCTGTTATAATAATGAAAATAGCAAAGTGAATTTTCAGTTTTGGAAAAAAGTACCTTTTCTATCTTTGTCCACTGGAAGAATTTGACTAGGGTAGTCAGTGACAGATTTACTACCTACTCTGCATCTGCCCTCCCCCACCCACCAAGGGAAGAAAAAAGGTTTTTTAGAGAAATGGTTGACTACAACTCTTGGATAGGGAAAGTATTGTAATATAGTGAAATATTTTAGCATGTCAGTGAGTTAAAAAAAGCACTCAATATATTAAATAGACATAGGTCCATCTGAAATAAGTTCTACTAAGCAAATTTGAGACAATTTGAGCATCTAAAATATTAATAAGTACAAATTAGTGTGTAGCTGATTAAAAAACAATTCCATGATTCTAAGTGATCCTGGGGATCCAGGGGAAGAGAATCAAAAATATTATTTTCTGTATAAGGATTCTATAAGGATTCTAACTAATAAATATAGAAGTACCAGCAGATGTAAAACACGTTTTTGAAAGTATAATGTAATAGAATGTTAAAGCCATTGGGTAAAGTATTATTGGAAACAATGTTTAGATTCTGTGGTAGTTTGAATGGATGTCCCCCTGTTGCAGTCAGTCACATGCCACGGGGATGACTCTCCAAACCAGGCACAGTTTGGGGAGGAAAATATTTATTAAAGTAACAGATTCAGGGGAAATTTAATAATGAAGAAAAAGGCTAGCCCCCTTTCACAGATACAAACAGAGAGAAAAACCCATCACCTCCAGCCTGCACACTCCAAGTCTAACTAACAAACAGGAATTCAGATCAGAGCTCAGACTGTTCTTTGCATATGTATAGCTGGAATTTCATATCCACCTTAGGAATACCTTAGGGCTGGAGCCTAGAATCTGGCCTAGGTGACACCTCCTCCAGCCAGGAAGCTGGAGAAAATCTTTTAAACTTTTGAATCTACTTGGGGACATTCAGGCAAACTACCACACCCCTAGTAGATTCAAGAGTTATTAAAAATTTTCTCCAGGTGCCTGGTTGGAGGGTGTGTCACCTTGGCCAACCTGAGGAGTCCAGCCCTGAGGAGTTTCTGGGGTGAGTCTGGAATTCCAGCTCTACATATGCAAAGAGAAGTCTGAGCTCAAGCCTGAATTTCCTGCTGTTTTCCAGTTCAGAGTTTGAGTCTGCTTGCTTGAGGTGCTGGTGATGGGTTCTTCTTTCTGCTTGGATCTGTGAAAGGGGGCCAGTTTCTTCCTCTGGATCTGTTACTTCAATAAATATTTTTCTCCCCAAACTGTGCCTCCTGTGGAGATTCATCACAGCAGTGTGTCTGACTAGGACAGATGCTGTCAATATCTACCCTCAGAGGTGGAAAAATGGCTCAGATGTTAAGGCACTTGCCTGAAAAGCCTAATGACCCAGGCCTCTCTCTGTCTCTGTCTGCTCGCAAATAAATAAATAAAATAAATGTTTTTAAAATTCACCCTCACATTACTTACCAATTCAAAGAGGAAATTTTTGTATTTATATGATGGCTTCAGTAGAGTGTCCATCTATAAAATGAATATCATAATGTATTGACTTCAGACAGTTGTAAGGATTGAATACACCAACCCTTGCATAGAACAAATCACCAGGCCCTACAATAAGGGCACAATAAATTAACAGTACTATAATAATAGGAATTATTATATCTAGGCTAAAGGCTTAGAATAAATTCATGTCAAATAGTTTGCATTTGTTTTCTATAAAGACCATAACCAAATGGCAATTAGCTTAGTAATTATATGGCCAAGAATCAAGAAGCCTGCTCCTAAGCTCTCTAGAAAACAGCAAAGTGCTTCTCGCCTTTCTTTCCTCCCCACATTAGACACAGAAGGGAGTAAGAAAATTAAAATGAGAGATAATTGAGCTTTTTCCTATGTGGCAGCCATTGTATTTTCCCATGAGACTAAGAAAAAAAATGCGCTTGAAGAGCTGACAAGGGAATCCAAAGAGAAAATTATGATTTACATATTTCTTAAAGGAATGCAGTTTTGATTCACTTTGGCTGAGATACCGAGAAAATTAGTAAAATTATGAGCCACTTCTGACTGTAATCCTTGCTGATTTATCCCATTCCTGCTAAGGCTTCACTTCTTATAAAACATGTCTGGATGAGAAGTGTGTCCCTTGACATTAGAGTTAATATAGTACTTCATCATGGGATTAAGCTGAGGTAATGATTGAAAATGAACAAGCTTGTTATAAGCATGTCTTTTCTGATGCCTCAATTATCAAGTATCCTTAGACCTTATTCTTACAGTGCAATTTTGCCCCCAAAGGCTCAAAATTAGCGGGCTGGAGAGATTGCTCAGCAGTTAAGGTGCTTGCCTGTAAAGCCTAAGGACCAGGCTTTGATCCCCCAGTAACTACATAAGCCAGATGCAAAAGGTGTTTGCAGTGGCTAGAGGCCCTGGTGTACCCATTCTCTCCCTTTCTCTCTCTCTCTCTCTCTCTCTCTCTCTCTCTCTCTCTCTCTCTCTCTCTCTCTCTCTCTCTCTCCAAAAAATTTTTACAAAAAAGAATCATAATTATTAGTGTGTGCATTCCTTTGAGAGAGAGTTTTCTCCAGTAACTTCTTTAGAGCAGGTCTGAAATATGAAAGGAATTAATACCACTGGAAACTATATTCCTTGTAACTTCCAGATTACTAAAGTCAGATGAAGCACTCATTGCCTGCAGTGACATTTTGCTTGATAAAACATGTTTTTGTTGCTGCATTTCCTTTCCAGGTATCTCGAATCTCCATTTTTCTATCTGTGCTTCATAAAACTACCTCTCTAAGGTGGTGTCAGAATCCTGTGTTCTGGGGCTGGAGAGATGGCTCAGCGGGTAAGGCACTTGCCTCTAGTGCCTAAGGCCCCGGGTTCAATTCCCCAGGACCCACATAAGCCAGACCCACAAGGTGGTGGCTCTGGTGTGCTTGCTCTCTCTCTCTCTCTCTCTCTCTCTCTCTCTCTCTCTCTGTGTGTGTGTGTGTGTGTGTGTGCTTGAAAATGAATAAATGAAATATTAAAAAAAAAGAATCCTGTGTTCTGAAGGAACACAAGTTAACATGCAGGGTTAGACCAAAGTACTGCTAGAGTCCTGAATAAACTGCATGAGTCTGTTAGTCATGGAGAGTACTATGAAAAGCTACGTAGCATATGAACACTGATAATCCGAGAAATGATGTACATCTCTGTGAGAATTCTAGGTACTGAATTCAACTGCAGTTATATATGCTTATCTGAATGAATAAAATAGTTTATATTCTATCTTCAGCCACATTTGAATCCTTATGAGGAACACTGTTCAAAACAGCTGTATTGCAGGTTCCTTGAAGATATCAGGAATAGTGGGACCATAGGAAATGTGGAGGGAGCAATAGATGGTCTCAGGATTGAGGTATTTTACTAGTCATTGAGGTGACATTACACTCTATTAACAATGAGTATAACCCTACAGTATATAGTGATTGAACATCAGTCCTAACCTAGGGTAATTTTATTTTTATGGCATTTGGATAAATGGGAGTCTCTTGAGGGTTCCAGAATAATGTCCTCACTGAAAACATCAATTTTCTTTGTTCAAGAGATATGTTTTCTAAAAAACTAGAATAGATTATACCGTATAAGCTATTTTTTACAAAATTATAATTAAATAACGATATAGCATAGAGACTTTTGAGTAAACTTGTCTTAGAACAGTTACAACCATAAAGGAGGTTTTTTTCTCCAAATCTGAAAAGGCTGTTTCAAACACATCCTTAACTAAGTTACCAATAAATGTACAAGTTTTCAGTATGCAATACTGTTTCCTTAACATGTACAGAATAATGGCATGGAAAATATCAGAAGCCAAAGCAATTCTTTTAAGGTAAATTAATTCTCAAAAAAAAAAGCAAAAGTAAAGATTATTTTCCAACACTTTCCTGTAACATTGCAATTGATGCATTATCAAAGCCAAGGTACTGATAAACATCAAATATCTATAATGTAAAAGTTACATGGTCATGCAAATGTTCTAGTGACAGCAAGACTTTACAAGCTTTTAAAAGAAATGAGAAAAACTACAATAAAGTGTTACCTCAAAAATAGGCTCTGCTTCCAGAAAAGATGATGACATGAATCAAGTATCTAATTTGATTTGTTTTGAGTGTTTCATCATGTATGTTTTTTTTCTCCTGGAGTTTTTGAGTTTTTTTTATTTCATTTCTTTGATTTTTATTAGCATATATTAATTTTAAAATTATGGGTTTCATTATGACACTTTCAAACATAAATATTATCTATTTTGATCTACTTCTTTTAAACAATACATTTTCCAACTTGTCTAACTAAATGAAAAGTGGTATGATTTCTGAAAAAGAAAAATAAATCATTGTATTTAATCCATTTTTGTATTGCTTTATATATTCTAATTATACCTAGTCATTTTAAACCATGTCAAACAGTGTGTTATCATGGACTTTGGTTTTGAAATTTTCCTATTATGTACTTCAGTATAGATTCCTTGCATCTTCCTGCTTTGGAATTGTATAGTTCCTTGAATCTGTAGCTTAGTGCTATAAATCAATTTTCAGAATTTCTCTCTTCAAACTTTATCTCTGCTATATTTTCTCTCCTCTCCTGTTTAACATACACAACATACATTCTAAACTCTACTTTTTCATTCTGTTCCATGTGGTGAGCCATTATCGTGCCATAAACTGCATCAACATTTGTTTTGAAGGTCTCTGTTCTTCCTCTTACTAACCAGTGCTAAGTCCCTATTTTCTCTGCCAAATATTCTCCACCTGCAGGCTTCCTCCTAGAGATCACATGACCCTTGCTGTGGCCAGGCTACCTAGCAACCTGGTTATGCTAATTCCTAAGTAACTGCCCATGCTTCTTTTCCTTGTGAAAAAATATTTAAGTGCTGCCTGCCTTGGAAATAAATGGGTTTGATCGGAACACCGTCTCTTGCGTCTCTTGTCTCTCTCATTCTCACCCCTTCTCTAGGGCCCTCACTGACCCACCCGCTGGCAGGATAGGACAGTTCCATATATATCTTTGCTTTTTGTCTGCATTTCCATTCTTCTGTTTTCTAATTTGTCTAGATATATAATTTTTTGAATATTATTATTTATTTTCAAGCAGAGAGAGATAGGAAAGATAGAGACAGACAGAATGGTCATGGTAGGGCCTCCAGCCACTGCAAAGGAACCTCAGATGCATGCACTACTTTGGGCATCCAGCCCTACAAGGGTACTGGGGAACTGAACTTGGGTCATCAAACTATGCAGGCAAGCACCTTAACTGCTGAGTCACCTCTCCAGCCCTAGATATTTTATTCTTATCTAACCTTCAAGTTTATTATTGTTCTTTAATTTATGTCTACTATGCTATTAAGTCAATATACTGAATTTTAAAAAATAAATTTATTCGCATGGGTTGGGTCAGGAGTTCTGCCAGGTCCTCTTGTATCTGCAAATTCCAAGTATTTGTGTCACTTTTTGCATAGAGATTACATGGTGGCTTGGAAACTGAACTTGAGCTGGAAGGCTTTGCAAGCAAGTACCTTTCACTTCTACAACATCTTCCAACCCCCAATATACTGAATTATTAATTTCAGACAATTCATTATTCATTACCTGATTTTCTGTGTGATAATGCTATATTTTCCAGTTCCTTAATGATTCATCTTTTCCTTTAAATCTTTGAAAATATTAATCAGTTTTTTTTCAGACAATGGCTAGTAACCTTATTTTTCAATACCCCTATGAGTTTTTCTTTCCTATTAGTTTTTGGTCAAGATGCAGTGTATATAATTATTTTTATGAATATTGAAATGTGCATGTGAAATTTTAGAAGAGATTTGATATTACATATATTATATTCCTCTTGAGAGAATTTATTCCTATTTCTAGAACTCAGTTGGTCTAAGAAGACCATGTTAGTTTAATCGGATTCAGCTGATTCAAGTTCTATCAGCTTCTGACTTCTATTTAAAAATATTTTATTTATTTATTTTTTTGAAAGGAGAGAAAGAGAGAAAGAGAATGAATGACTGCATCAAGGCTTCTAGCCACTGCTCAAAGATAATGTTCACATTATGTTCACCTTGAAGGGAAAATGAAAATTTAGTAATAGTTTTAGTAAGTAAAGACTATTGACAAAAATATTAAAATGTGATCAAATGTAAACTTATGCTAAATGAATCCTTTATTATAGTGATTATTGAATATGGTTTTGCTATTTGCTTTTAGTAATTAAATTTGTCAAAGACACAGATCTATGAAATGTATGATTTAATCTTATGCTCATTATCAAAGTCATTGAAAACTTGTGCATTTTAATATTGTTCTAGCAGGGAGTATTAGTCAGTGTTATCTGAAGAAACAGACCAATAGGAGACATGTGTGTGTGTATTTGTGCATGTATTAGAGAAATAACCATATATATATATATATATATATATATATAATTTTCTCACATATGATTATAGATTATAAAAGATAATAATTTAATATTGTGATGGAAGCTGTAAGCTGGAGACCCAGGAAAGCCAGTGACACACTTTAAGTCTGAGAGATAAAGAGTCCATGTCACAGATTCCTGTCTATACTTGAAGGTGTGAAGATATAGAATATCAGTGCTGGAAAGATTTACGTCCTGGCTCAGACATACAGGCAGTGTTAATTCAACTTGTATTTGCATTTTTGTTCTACTTGGGCCCTCAATAGATTGGATGATGTTCATATACATTTAGGAAAGACAACTGCTGACTCAGACCACCAATTCAAATGTTAGTGTTTTCTAGAAGTTCTTAAAGTCACATCCAGATATAATCTTTAATCAATTTTTGAGCATCTATGGTTCATATGGTTGACATAAATTTAGTCACCTCACTGGATATCATTTCTTATAATTTTTCTATCCTTTGCTAGTTCTAATTTCTATGAAAATATAGAAAAACATGGTATCTTATCAGCACTTGTCAGACTGAGGTAAGCAGATCACCATGATGTCAAAGTCAGCTTGGTCTACATAGTGAGTTCAGGATAATCTGAGTAAGAGACCCCGTCATGAAAGAAGAGAAAGAAAAGATATGAAAAGAGAAGCATATTAACCTTCCAATCCAATAAAATAAAGGCAAAATCTATAGGCTGTAGTAATCATTTTTATTTTATCAGATGGTATTCAGTCTAATATTGTTTTAGTCATAGACAAACAAAATGTGAGATTTTATTCTCAAAACCCCATAAAAGACTGTCAGATCAATATGAATCTTTTTATATCCAGAATTTCTTTTTAGTGATAGAATCTGTGGTGTTTTGGAAAAAAAATGCAAACTGGCAGTTTGAAACAAACTTTTAATCTACAACAATTTAAAAGTTTGTGGCATAATATGATAATTAGCAAATGCATATTCTGAAGTCTTATTAAACCTATTCTCAAGAATTTAACTATTTCAAATTTATGTACTATATCCTATCATAATGTTTCTTTTCTCCTAAATGGAAAAAGAGAAGGGGAATTGTGTAATCATGATTATCTACTGCCACCCTCGACAGCCTGTAATAAGCTTCAAGACTATCTTCCTTTACTATAGAACAATGACTCACCTAGAGTTACATAACACTCAGTTCATAGAAATCCAAATCTCTCATGCTCTCCTTAGTCTCAAAGGTGCTTATTGTTTGAAGTTAAAAATGGTTTTTGAGGAAATATTCAAGAAGCTGTAAGTGAAGGAGGAAATTTCAAGAAACTAACAGCCTGTACTTACTATTATGATGACCTATCTTATCAGACTAGATATTCAGCCTGAATCATTCAAGTGTTGACCCCACACGTATATGACCCTGAGAATAGCACTTCCTTGATTGGTGTTTTATTTTTGCATAAATGTGACCAAAATAATTGACATAAACAATTGTATTTTGGAAAGATTTATATTTGCTTATGCTTTCCGAGATGATAGTTCTTAGTTCTTCATTCCATTATAGGCCTATGGTAGAGGCAGAACATAATGGCAGCAGTAGCTGCAGGAAGAGGCTGTTCGACTCATGGCAGAGAGAGAGAGAGAGAGAGAGAGAGAGAGAGAGAGAGAGGGAGAGAGAGAGAATGAGAATATGGAGAATATGAATGGGCATTCTGGGGTCTTGACTAGGGAATCAAACCTAGACTGTCATCTGTCAGGTTTTGCAAACAAGCACCTTTAATCACTGACAAATCTCCCCAGCCTCCAAATTAAAATTTTAAGCAGACATTTTTAATGCACTGTTTTACAAGGGGCATTAGAAAATATTCTCTTACATTTTGTTGTGAGAATATAAATTGGTACAACTACTATGTGGCAACATCAAATTGCTTGGAACCAGCAATTTCACATTTATGTATTATCCAACGTATTCATGATTGTATTCGTGATTAATATGTTTGAGGGAAAACATTGTAGCATTTTAAATACTGAGACAACTAAGTGTTGTATAGGATGGGATAAATATATTATTCTGTCATCCTATATTATAGGGTCAAGAAAATACGATGTACCTCTTTAAAAGAATGTGGGTGCTTTGTAAGTACTGTTAGAGAAATATTTAACTCAATAAGTGAAACCAATAACAAGAAGAGTATTTTAAGTAAAACAAATGCAGGTCATTTATATTAATTTTTGCATATCTCTCAAAGACATAAAAGACTTGTGATAGTTGTGTGAGACAAGAGAAATAACTACAAAACACAATTTAGAAAGATTTCCGTTTCATTTTACTCTTATACTTTAAAAATATTGATTTTAAGTGATACATTAGTTACTCAAAATAAAAAAATAAAAGTGTTTCATTGTATTCATCAAAAAGTGATGGCTGCTTCAGAGAAATGGCAAGTATAGGAATCATAATGCTGTAGAGTAAGTAATAACCCCTTAATTATATCAATGGAAATATTGAGAGAGAATCATTTTCCAATCTTTTTGATCATGGATGGTAGAAGAGGAACAGAATAGTAGCCAGAAGTGGACTTGAGGTCATGCAAGTGAAGAACTAAATTGTCAAATGAGTCTTGAGTATTGAGGTTGCCAACAGAGCAAAGGTTAAACATTCATAAATTTGGTCCTCAAGTTATATTAACAAATATAAAGCTAAAGGATTCATGAATAAACTACAATACACAAGTATCAACTGTCATAATGAAAACTATTACATTATATAGTAATAAACAATTTTAGTAATAATTTTAAAGGTAAAACATTTATGAATTTGGTCCTCAAATTTGATTCAAAGTACAACACAGAAGTTCAAATGTCATAATGAAAACATTCACTGTGTATATTAATAAACAATTATAAAGGGAAAACATTCATGAACTTGGTCATCAAATTTGTTTATTAACCAAGAAAATAAGGTGCTTTTCAGTTTACTTACATATACATATATAAGCCATATTTTGTGAAGTTTTGCTTCAAGTACTTTACAGTGAGAACATTTCTGGTATCTGCCTATTTACACGTCATTTTCAGCTCATGTTAAAAGTGTTGAAAATTTTAACTTTTGAAAGTTTAAAGTTTTTCAGTTGTCTGCAGTTTTCTTCCTATGGTTAAGGAATTTCAGAAATAACACAATACTTTGAGTGGCCTTCATATTTTCAAAAACAAACTGAAATGAGCCATACTGTTTCCATAATCGTCTCTGATGACAGCAAAGTTGAAGATTCCAAGTGGATGGAAGTCAATTTTATCTTGACTGGCATTTTCTTCAACTTATCCCCAAATCTAAAGCATACCATTGCTATGGTGAAATCAATAGATCCATATTATTTCCCCATATCAGTTGATACAGATTCAAAAAATAGATTTTAGTGGTCAAGTATCAGGCTCATGGCAACAATGCTACCAGTTTGAAAACCATATTTTTATGGTAAGCAAAGCAGCTTTTCTTTCATCCCTGTGTAATTAATCTCAACTAACAGCAACAAAGAATAAATCATTGTTTCTTAAAACTTGAGGTGTGCATAAACATTAATGCAAAGGTTTCCTTTGTGAGAACCAGGGGCGGGAATTTGAGGATTAAATTTGGGGCCTTGCAGTATCCTGGGAAAACAAGCGCTCTGCCAGTGAGCTACAATCCCAATCTCAATGCTGATTTAAGACTGAAAAGTAGATGACAAAAGTCTGCAATTCTTTAGTTTCTTCTCAAACTTGTGGCAGCTCTCAAACTGCTAGGTACCATGGCTTTTTCCTTGAACTCCTACAACACTTCATCCAATGGAACCACACTGTGTTGCTTGTGGCTCCTAGATTCTGGGCACATGACAAAGATGGCCACCTCACAGAAGAATTTCAGGGCTTCCTGGTGTTTGGTGCACAGGCTCTGCTCACCTCTGTGGTCTTGTGGTTATGGATGTGGACACATCTGATGAATTGCCTGGACCATATTGGCCAAATGAATGTTAGGACAAAAGCTGCTGTGGGTCAAGATTTGCTTGCATTGTAGGCAGGTTGAGGGGTAGATATAAGCAGTGGATGAGGTGGAGATCGCAGGGGTTGCCAGGATACTGAGGATGCCAGCCTCTTTCCACTCCCATTTCTATAAAGATTCTACCTCTCAGGCCACTTGCCAAGCCTCCTCTGAAATTGTTGTTCCTCCTCTTCCTGTTCCTCATGCCTGACAGGCTCCATTTGGCTCCAATTCCTTACACAGCCATCACCAACTAGCCAATGATCATACTGCCAGTGGCCCTGCTCTTGCTAGTGGCAGAGCTCTTTCCACGGGCCTTGCTCTGGATTGGGGCCTGCTTGAGCTTTTGGCCATGCTCATGCCATGCCAGTGTGGAAACATGTATTATCCAGCATTCGGCCCAAATAAAACCCTTTGATAATTTTCTGCTGCCACTCTGTGCCTGGGCTAGTTCTGGACTTCTGAGCTTCATAGCCGAGTCACACATGCTTGGCAGAAGTTGTGACCACAGTGGACAGACATGGGGACCACGAAGTAATTCAGGCAGATGGGGCACAGGCTTCTTGAAGTCTCTTCATAGGGCTGGGAGTACTTGCCATCTTAAAGCTCCCTTCAAGGGCCCCTGTGGATTCCGCCACTGGCGCAGAGATGTCCAGATGTGCCCTTGTGGGTGCTGCCCCTGGAGCCTAGGAGCCCGGATGTGCTCTTGAGCCTGCTGGGACTCTAGGCCCACACAAGTTGGGTCCTCAGGCCCACAGAGGCCTCGGTCCCCTCTCAGGCTGTTTCAGCTCAAGGCTTCACCACAGGCTCCACTGTGACCCTAGGCCACTCTAAGTCCTGCTCTGCCTGTATGTAGCCTGGAGGGAGAGGCCTTGATCCTCTCAGTCAGCTGAAGCCTGGACACACCTTGAGGCCCTCTTAGATTCTCAGCTGGCTGCTGGGGCTTCACCTTGAGCTCCACTCTGACCCTGCATTGTTTTCAGTCCCACTCTGCTTGTCTGGCCAGGCCAAAAGAAGCCGGAATTCTCATTCAGTCCTCGGCCTGGAGAGGCCTCGCTCCCCTCTCAGGGTGTCCCAGCTCAGGAGCCTCTCACCTCAAGCTCCACTCCAAACCTAGGCAGCCCTTCTCAGTCCTAAGTCACTTCTCTTAGTCCTCGGGCCTCCTCAATGGAAACCCCTTCTCTCCATCCACCTCTGCTCTTCACATGGCTCTGGTGAGACTGAAAATCACTGTGACTTAAAATGACCTGACTGAAAATCATGGTGACATAAAATGACCTGACTGAAAATCAGGGAAACTGAAAATGACATAACTAAAAAATCAGGGCGACTGAGAGTGACATAACTGAAATATCTATTTATATTTATATGAAATATCTATATATATTCTATTTTTAGTTGCCTCCCTGTCAGTCGTTGGCATAGTGCATCATTTCTTGGTAGCCCATGAGTATGGGATCCCTTGCATATCGCCCTGAATCCCCAGTTCCAATCAAGGGTTCGCCCTCACTGAGTGGAGTATTTGGCCGAATTTAATAGCTGTTGATTGTCTCCCCCAGGCTCAGGCTCCTCCATTGCACACGTGCTCCTTTCTTGGTTTCCTTTTCTCTCCCAGTAGGAGGTGTGGTCAGCCTACTCATGGCCTCAGCCTGTATTTCATGTTAGTGGTCAATTTACACCAGCTGTCGTTGTTCAGCTTCCCCTGGCAGCTTGTGTAGTGTCTTCCAGCACTGCACTAACTGCCATCTGGGAGCTGGTTACCATTCCAAACCTCGAAGGGTCTCTCGATGCTGATCAATGGCATTCTGTTGTGTCTTCAACAATAGGGTTTTGCCTCAGGCCTGGGGAGGGGGTTTAAGAGCTTTGACAGAATTCTGTCTTGTTTTTGGAACCTCATGGGTCACTTTGGTCAACAGCTCAGTGAGGGAAAGAACCAGTGGCCTGGACCTGGTGTTGTCAGACTGCTCAATTATTCACCGGTTTAGACTTTCTCCCCTGCTACCCATGGCCCCTCTTGCCAGTTGACACCCATACTTGCACTGTAGGTTACAGTATGCTCGTGAGGATTTTATGTTTTTGAACCTAATTTGGTTTAGCCTCATGCTTAAGCCATTCCCCTCCCTCCTTCCCTTACACCACATTCATAACCTCACACTTCTTTCTACTAATCTGCATAAAGAAAATGGTTATCCTGGTTAAGGACCGCATATGAGGGAGAGTATGCGACATTCAATTCTCTGTTCTTTTGAGTGCTCGCTTAGTAAGATCTGCTCAAAGTCAGACCGTTTTCCCTTAAATTTCAATGTGTCATTTTCCCTTTCAGCTGAGTAGAATTCCATCGTGTAAGTATACCAGTTTCACTGTTTATTCCTCCATGGATGGGCATTTGGGTTGATTCAATTCTTGGCTATTATGAATTGAGCTGCTATAAATATAGTTGTACATAATTTCCTGCATCGAGATGTGGCATCTTGTGGGTAGATGCCTAGTAGAGGGATAGCTGGGTCCATTGGTAGTTCTATGCCCATTCTGTCTAGAAGTCTCCACACTGCTTTCCATAGCGGTTGAACAAGTTTGCAATCCCACCAGCAGTGACTGAGGGTTCCTTATTCCCCTGCATCCTCGCCAGCAACGATTGTTGTTGGTTTTCTTTATGATTGCCATTCTGACAGGGGTAAGATGGTATCTCATTGTGGTTTTGATTTACATTTCCCTGATGATAAGGATGCTGAGAACTTTCTTAGGTGAGTCAAGGCCATTTGTGTTTGCTCCTCTGTGAATTCCCTGTTGAGATCAGTGTCTCATTTTGTGAGGGGGCATTTTGAGTTTTTGTTATTAATTTTTTTGAGTTTTCTATAGGTTCTGGAAAATAGGCCTCTGTCTGAGTTGTAGCTGGTGAAAATCAACTCCCAATTTGAAGGGGTCTATTGGCTCTGAGTATGGTTTGTTTGTCTGTATAGAAGCTTTTGAGCCTGATCAGTTCCCATTGGTAAAGTGATTGTTGTATTTCCTGGGCTCCTGGAGATTTGCTCAGGAAATTTTTCCCTACTTCTATTTCATGTAGAGTTCCTTCTATTTTTTTCTTCCAGGGTGTTCAGGGTTACCGGATTTATATTAAGGACTCTGATCCATTTGGAGTTGATTTTTTGGGCACGGTGAAAGGAGTGGGTCTATTTTCATTTTTTTACAAGTGTTTATCCAATTCCTCCAGCACCATTTGTTGAAGATGCTATCTTTGGCCCAGCGTACATTGTTGGCCCCCTTGTCAAAGACCAAATAACTGAAGTTACTTCCATTTAAAGCTGGGTCTTCAATCCTGTTCTATTGATCCGTCTGTCTGTTTTTATGCCAGGACCATGATGTTTTACTCTGTCTTTGTAGTATGTTTTGAAGTCAGGATGGCGATACCCCCTGAGTAGGTTTTTTTCCTTAGAATAGTATTAGATATCCGAGGTCGTTGGCATTTCCAAATAAATTTAGAGATTTTTTTTTCTATGTCTGTGAAGAAAGAGGTTGGGATTTTTATCGGCATAGCAATGAATCTGTAAATCGCTTATGGCAGAATTGCCATTTTTACTATATTGATTCTCCCTATCCTTGAACATGCAATATCTTTCCATCTTCTCACTTCCTCCTCTATTTTCTTCTTGAGTGTTTCAATATTTTCCTTATATAAGTCCTTTACAACCTTGGTTAGTGATATTCCAAGGTATTTGATTTTCTGTGAGGCTATAGAAAATGGGACAGTCTCTCTGATGTCTTTTTCTGTCTGGTTATCCTCTGCATATAGAAAGGCTACTGATTTTTGTGTGTTAATTTTATATCCTGCCACGTTGCTGAAGGCATTAATCACCTTCAAGAGGTTACTGATACTATTCTTTGGGTATGATGTATAAATGATCATGTCCTCTGCAAAGAGGGATAATTTAACTTCTACCTTTCCGATTTGTATCCCTTTTATGCCCTTCTCCTCTCTTATTACTTGGGGTAGAACTTCAAGCACTATGTTAAAGAGCAGTGGTGAGAGTGGACACCCCTGTCTTGTTCCTGAATTGAGTGGGAACTCCTTAAGACGTTCCCAATTGAGAATGATCTGTGCTTTAGGAGTTTTGTAAATTGTCTTTATTAAATTGAGGGATAGGCCATCTATGCCTATTTTTTCCAGAGCTTTGAACATGAAGTGATGTTGAATTTTGTCAAAGGCCTTCTCCGCATCTATTGAGATAACCATGTCGCTTTTGTTGTTGAGCCGATTAACGTGATGTATTACATTTATCGACTTGCGTATGTTGAACCATCCCTGCATCTCTGGGATTAAAGCCAACTTGGTCAGGGTGGATAATATTTTTGATGTAGCATTGTATCTGGTTTGCTAGGACTTTGTTCAGGATTTTTGCATCTAAGTTCATCAGAGATATGGGTATGTAGTTCTCTTTTCCTGTTGTATCCTTGCCTGCTTTGGGGATTAGGGCAATGGTAGCTTCATAGAAGGTGTTTGGAAGCCTTCCCTCTTTTTATATGCTTCTATCAAGCTTCAGAAACAGTGGTTTCAGCTCTGTGATGAAGACTTGATAGAATTCAGCTGAGAAACCATCTGGTCCTTGGCTTTTCCTTTTGGGGAGGTTTTTGATTACATCTTCAATCTCTGTGGATGTGATAGGTTTATTTAGTGCTTTTATCTGCTCTGGGTTAAGCTTTGGCAGTTGGTAGGTGTCCAATTTATCAATTTCTATCAATTTCTTCCAGATTCTCTAATTTTGTGGAGTAGAGGTTTTGGAAGTATGACCTGATGATTTTTCCAGTGTCTTCTTGATCTATTGTGATCTCACCACTTTCCTTTTTGATTTTATCATTTTGGGCTTTCTCATTTCTTCATTTGATTAGATTGGCCAGAGGTGTGTCAATCTTATTAACTTTTTCAAAGAACCAACTCTTTGATTTATCTATTTTTTAATTGTTTTCTTGATTTCCAGTTCATTAATCGCAGCTATGATTTTAATTATTTCCTTTCATCTTCCACTCCGCGGGTTAGCTTTTTCCGTCTGTTCCAATGATCTTAGGTGGGTGGATAGGTGATTGATTTGAGACCTCTCTGTCCTTGATATGAAGACATTTAGCACAATGAACTTTCCCCTCAGGACTGCCTTCATTGTGTCCCATGAGTTCTGAGCTAGGTCAGTTTGCCCCAGAGCCATATCTGCCTGTGTTTGTGTGGGGGTCCGTGGAGAGAATGCGCCCAAGGATCGGGAGCTGGAGGGATGGGCCCTGGGAGGGAGAGGTGCTCAGCTGGCAAGTGCTAGGTAAGCACCTGCGAGGAGACAATGGTGATGGCAGGAGCTTGGGGTAGGGGAATGGCGGGTCTCTGTTCCTCTGTGGAGCAGAAAGCCACTGGGGAACCCTGTCCAGGTGCTGGTGCTTGGGAGAGGGTGCGCTTGGGTTCAGGGTCAGCTGGGGTACGGGGTTTGGATCCCAGCTGGAAAATCAAACCTTTATGGAGAGAGTCCTGGCAAGGCTGCTACTCGTCCGCCATCATGCTCTGCCCCCCCCCCCACCTAAAATATATTTAAAAACCTGTGGAAGATGACAGAGAACATAGAGAAGAGCCAAGATCCATCAACAAGACAAGAAGATACCAGATTGCTCACCACAAGATTTTCTGCTGCTTCCACATCTACCAGGGCTCAGTAGCACTTTCAGTGTAATAGGTACTATGATCACTGCTCTTACTGCTAGCCTGACAACCAGGTCCAGTTTGATGGTAGCAAGCACAGTGATTAATCAAAACCTATCATACCGAAATCCAGAGAAGTATAGAGAACTCTAAATTAGACTACTAACAGGCCTACTATAGTGCTAGATATAGATGTAGATGATATAGATAAATATACATATATACATACATAGCATTTTTTACAACCATAAATATGAAAAAAATTAAAGCAAGAGATAAATTTTGGAATGGATGAGTACAGTTTATTTTAGAGGGGGTAAAACAGTCAGTTTTACCTGAGCTTCAGGCAACTGTAAATACAGTCTACAGGGAAAATATGAAGATAGGGAAGTTGAAAAGATTTCCAGGAAAGTACATCCTTCCTAATCCATGGTGTAGCTGGAATGTTGGATATGGACTGTTGGCTCTCACATTTTCATTCCTACCCCCTGTTCCCACCAGTTCCTTTTCTCCATGTTTCTTTAATCTCTACTAGCTTTACACTTGGTCTTTTCCCTACCTATAAAACCATACTGAAAGTTTCATTTCTTAAATCAATCTTTGAGAGTGATGATTTTTTTGCAAGTTACTGTACTATACACATCACACACATTTTTCTTTCCTGTGACCTTTTCAAAATATGAAGTATATTTGATGCCTACACTGTATGGGTCCCCAACTATTCAGCCTCCTGCAATCTGGCTTTCATAACTCTGTGATAAATACTCCTTAATTCTACCTAGCCACACCCTAAATTCCAAAGCTAATTTCAAATTATATTATTGAATTCTGGGAAAGCACTAAATCTTATTGATAACACTCTTTACCAATGCTATTTCCTGGCCTTTGGCTGATCTTCTTTCCTCGTTTTTTCCAATCCTTTCCCTCTCTGCTTCATTTGGTCCTCTTCTCTATTTTAATTTATCTGTTTTGTTGGTTCTTTCTGTTGGATGCTCCTTTAATTCAAAATTGTGAGGATGGAGACTACCTGAAAGAGTCACAGAACACAGTATATTCAATCACTACCACCAAAGTCACCCTAAGGACTCACTACTACGTCCTGCTGCCACAACCATCAGTGGAAAGAAATAATGATTTTACACAGGGTCTCATCTGATATTCAAAGGATTAACAAGATACCACTAAAATAGAACAGTCAATGAATGCTACCTCCATTTTGCAACTTCCAGCTCCTAGCTCCCCAAACTGGCTCAATGCACCATACCACTTCTGCTACCCTATATTATGACTTGTGCCACACACTGTCAAGCCCAAAGTAGGTTCTGACAAGGACATGAAAAATGCCACCACTTAGAACCTAACTTCCTTTCTTAGCCCTCCTTTCTTCTTCCATTTCTCTTTATTTCTTCAGGCCACCTGATCTTTATCTCTACCTCTGATTACAGGCCTGGTCTTTCTCTTGTTTCATACCAATCCCTCCAAGGGATGGTTGAAAAACTTCACATAGATGTCTTGCAGTTCAAAAGTCTGGGACAACTTTTCTTCCCCCTTCAATTTTCCATCCCCACTTCAAAACAATAGAAAGACACATATGATTTCTATATTAGTGAAAGGAAAATCATCCTCAAATTTTTCTTGTCTCTCCAACCTCATCATATATTTCTATTGATGTTAACTCTGTGATATTTTCCCCATCTGTCAACTCCTTCACACCCACTTCCACTGCCCTAGTTTCTCATGCCTCACCACTTTTGCCTGGACTTGCAAAAAGCCTCCATATACTCCCATCTTCAATCTGCTTTTACACTTGTCACAGAAATGTATTCCTTAAAAATAAATATATCAACTCTCTGGTTTAAATATCTCTACTGGAAGAATGCTGTGAAATAAAATCCAAATCCATTCACCTGGCTTGCTATCCTGTCTGAGATTGCTATATGGCTCAAAAAATAAAAATGAAAAATAAACTGTTGCCTGGAGATTTTAAACTTGGGTAAAATTTACCTACAGTGAAATACACATGTATTATTTTCATTACCTTTAAAAAATGTATACACTCAGGTAATTGATGTTCCAATAAAAAAGCAAAACATTTCCATCATATTAGAAAATTCCCTAATTACTCCTTTAATTAAATCCCTCCATTCCCAAAGACAACCACTGTTTCACTTCTTCTCATCATTGATAAAGTTTATCTATTCACAACATATAGACTGTCTTTTTAAATCAGCATAATGATTTTGAGATAATTCATGTTGTTTCATGTACCAATAGCTATTTTTATTGTTGAGGAATATTCCACTGAAGGAAGATACCACTTTTTTGGATCAATTCCAGTAGTGGCTATGGTAGATAAAGCAGCTATAACATTCTTGTAGAAGTGATTTTGCAGAGCTACTCATTAATTTTCGGTAAATATATAAGACAGAGATTGCTGGGCCACAAAGGTGTTTACTTAACTGCATAAGAGTACTAAATTGTTTTTCACAGTGATTTTATCATTTCCATCCTCACCTGTAATATAATTTACCAGTAATGTGAGTTATAATTTTAATTTTAGCCTTTCAGCCATTCTTATGATTAAATCGTGGTTTCAATAGTTCATTGTAATTTTAATTTCCTTTTTCTTAATAACTAATAAATCTGAGCATTTTTCTATGTGTTTACCAGGCTTTTGTGTATTGTCCTTTCTTAGGTATTTGTTTCAATATTTTCACCATTTTATTAGGTTCATCACCTTTTATATATACTTTAAATGCATATTAAAATTAGTAGTCATATACTTTTTCTACAAGTTTGTTGTCAGATATCTGTATTGTGAATATTTTCTACAAGGCTATTCCTTGCACTTACATTTTTCAACCGCCCTCTTGATAAGAAGAGACTTTAAATTTTGATGAAACAATTGTTTCTTTTATGTTTACTGATTTGTGTGACCTGCATAAAAAAATCTTTGCCTCCCCCAAATAGTAAAGAAATCCTCTAGTAGCTCTCTTCTTGATGCTTTAAGAATATTGTCATGTCAGAGAAAATGTGGGGGAAAGATGGCTGACTAGTAAACACGCCGCACACTTCTCGGCTGACTAGTAAACACGCCGCACACTTCTCGGGGAAAAAGGGCCAGGGGATACAACAGGAATCCAGAGCGTGGACACAAGCTGCGATTGCCTGCTGAATCCAGGCACCTCAGAGCACAGGATACGTAGGACTGGAGGCCACCAGCGTTGACCAGCTCGCAAAAGCCAGTGAGTCCTCCAGGCAGGCAGGGTCTGCCTGCCGGCAGTCGCCGGCGCCTGAGGCTTTCCTTCGGCGCGGCTTTCCCTCCGCGCGGCTTTCCTTCGGCAGCGTGGCTTTTCTTGAGTTTCAGCCCCCACCCTCCCGCCGTCCCGCCCCTCCCAGGCATAGGTGTGTCTTTCTTTTTCTTCTTTCTGTTGTTTTCTTTTTATTTTATTCCTTGTAATAATATTCTTTCTTCATCGGCATCTGTACGCAGCCCCTCCCCCCCTCTGTCCTCCAGCTCGTCTGCTCCTCCCCCTTGCTACACAGTTTCTT
>PVHP010010609.1:0-50385 GCA_004024765.1 Zapus hudsonius | reverse complement strand
TCTTTAGGAGTTTTAAAAATGATATTTGAAGAAGTGAATGATACTGTCAAGCTGAACTAAATGTAAAATTTCAGAGAGTATTTATGAATACAATCATTAAAATTTGAAGTTGTAAGGCTTTGAAAAATGGTAAATATTAAAAAGAAAATATTATAAAGTGAAGTAACGATAACATCAGGTGAAAATAGTTTTAGGGCATCAGTCCCAGTAGTACAAGCCTGTAACCTGAACTGTTCAGGAAGCTGAGACAGTAGGATCACAAGCTGAATACCTGATGGGGCTACAGAGAGTCGATAGTGTTTTAGTGTGGGGAGGTGATAATTAAAAATTGTGTATTCATTGAAGTGCGAAGACTAAAGTGGCTTCATTCCAAGGATGATAGGATGGTTCAATATATACAACTCAATGAATGTAATGTAGCACATAAGTAAAATCAAAGACAAAAGTCACATGTTATCTCAATGAAAGGAGAAAGAGAGCAGGGGGGAAGAGAGGGCCTTTGCAAATTTCAACATCCCTTTAAGATAAAACTTCAAACAAACTAGGAATGAAAGGAACAAACCTCAGTATAATAAAGGCTATATCCAACAAGCCTATAAACAACATTATGTAAAATGTGGAAAACTAAAGGCATTTCCTAGAAAATCAGAAATAAAATTGTCTACTCTGAACTCTTATTCAATATAATATTTCAACTTTTAACCAGGGTGTCATAGTCAGCCACACACCACTGGGATGAATCTCCACACCAGGCACAGTTTTAGGAGGAAAATATTTATTATTAAATATTAATAATATTTATTAATTCAGATTAATTACAGATCCAGGGGAAGTTCAAAAAAAGGCTGGCCCCATTTCACAGATCCAAGCAGAGAGAGAGAAAGAGAGAAAGAGAGAGAGAGAGAGAGAGAGAGAGAGAGAGAGAGAGAGAGAGAGAGACCCAGGACCAGCAACTCAAACAAGCACAATCTCACTACCAAACAACAGGAGCTCCAGACTTCAGCTCTGACTGCTTTTTGCATATCTATAGCTGGATTTTTACATCCACCCCAGAATCACCTTCAGACTAGAACCTAGAATCTGGCCTAGGTGACATTTTATATCCTTTGGGGGACATCCATTCAAACTACCACACAGAGCAATGAGGCAAGAGAAAGAAAAGGATGCAAATAAGAATAGTCAAATTATTCCCACTTGCCAATGATATTCTAAAGACTCCATAAGAAAACTCTTAGATTGCTAAACACTTTCAGTAAAGTGGCAATATAGAAAATAATCATGAAAGAAATCAGTAGCTTTCCTATGTGCCAATAACAAATTTGGTAAGCTGGAGCTGAGCTGGAAGCCTCTTCCATGTTAACTAGTTGTCAGGATATGAAAAGACCTTTTCAGCCTGTGGGGGGAGAAAAATCATTAATGATGCTGACGAGCAGTGGACCCTGCAAGCTTTAGGGCTGGCCAGCCAGGACAAATGTACTAACTGCTGCAATGGTGGCAAACGTTCTAAGGAAAGCAACTGCTCACTGATTGGATTTGAGGCCAGCTCCATGGGAGGGATTTTCTTTCTGGTACTGAAAAACCTAATTAAAAGCCTATGGCTTCTTAAGTCATAAGCCCTGGGGGGGGGGGGACTATTACTGCTGTCTGGCTAAGTGGATATATTGTGACCACCAACCTGTATTCTAAATGCTTATGTTCATGTCCATATATTAATGCTATTCTCACTTTTGGTTAGAGAAACTTCTATTTTCAGATGGTGGTGGCCACTGGGGTAACTCAAAACTCACCAAAGTGGTTTGTTATATTCTTTACCTCTTCTACAATGGTCCTTGAGCCTTGAAGGGTGTGATAGAGATGTCTCACTTGGTGCCGAACACTACACTGTTCTAAAGGAGTCATCTCTATCACACTCTCCATTGCTCAGATTCCATTGTGCAAGAGGTAGCGGGAAGAATGTAAGAGCCAAAGGAAGGTGAGAAGCACTTGAAATACTGTCTTTCAGAAACAAAGTGGCGTTAATATTCATGACCTCACAGTGCTAGCTGCTACCTATATAAGACCTGTATAATAGGAGGAAAAAATAATGACATCAAAAAAGAAGAGAGACTAGTCGGAAAGAAGGAATTTAGTGGAGAAGGATTTGGAAGAGGGAAAAGGAAGGGTGGGGAGGAATTATGATCATGATATATTGTTTATATTTATGAAAGCTGTCAATAAAAAATTGGAAAAGAATATCTCATTTTCAGCAGCTTTAAAAAAATCAAATAGTTAAAATGGGTCTGGAGATATAGTTCAGCTTGTAAAATCCTTGCCTTACAAGCATGAAGATTTGAGTTTGATTCCCCAGAACCATATAAAAATGTCAAGCATGAAGACACACTTGTCCCAATGCTGAAGTAGCAGACAGGAGGATTCCTGGACTCACTGGCCAAGCAATCTAGCCTAATTGCTATGATCTGGGCCAATGCAAAAACTATCTTTAAAGGGGGTGTGGGTGAACAACTTTCCTGAGGATACCAGAGATTTTTCTCTGACCTTCTCTCTCTCTCTCTCTCTCTCTCTCTCTCTCACACACACACACACACACATACACACACACACACACACAAACCCCCACACATGAATATACATACACATATAAATCCACATTCATAAAAAGTATAATATCTAGGAATAAACCCAGCCAGAGAGATGAAAGACCTCAGCAATGAAAATTCTAAAGCACTGAAGAAAATACTAGGTGAAAGACCACCTATACTCATAGATTGGTATAATTAATATTGTAAAGTGACTACATTAGTGAAAGTGCATGCGAACCCCATGAAAATTCCAATGACTTTTTCACAAAAAATAGAAAAATAAGTGATCTTAAAATTCATACAGAAGCACAAAAGAGCCTGAATATACAAAATAATCCTAAACCAAATGAACAGTTTTGGAGGTATCACATATCACAATGCCCAATTGTGAAATCACAATGTCTACTGTGACATCATAATGCCTCACTGTGACAACACAATGCACCACTATGACATCACAAAATTCCCCACTGTGACATTACAAAACCACACTGTGTCATCAAAATGCACCACAGTGACATCACAATGCCCACATGACATCACAATGCCCACATGACATCAAAAAGAAGGTAACATCACAATTCCCCACTGTCACAACATAATACGCTTCTGTTTCATCAGAATTTCCCACTGTGACATCACAATACCCCACTCTTACATCACAATACCCAACATGACATCACAATACTCCAATCTGACATCACAATTCAAATTGTGACATCATAATGCTCCTCTGTGACATCACAGTGCCCCGCTGTGACATCACAATGCCTCATTGTGGAATCACAATATCCATGGTGACATCATACTGCCTCACTGTGACAACACAATGCACCACTCTGACATCACAAAATTCCCCACTGTGACATCACAATACCCTACTGTGACATCACAATACCCCACTGTGACATCACAATGGAGAACAGTGTCATCACAATGCCCAATTTGACATCACAATGACCACTTTACATGACAATTAAGATGGTGAAATCACAATGCCCCATTGTGACATCACAATACGCTTCTGTGTCATCACAATTTCCCTCTGTGACATCACAATACCCCATTCTTCCATCACAATGCCCAACATGAAATCACAATACACCAATGTGACATCACAATGCACACTGTGACATTATAATGTTCCACTGTGAAATCACAGTGCCCGACAGAGACATCACAATGCCCCATTGAGTAATCACAAAGTCCACTGTGACATCACAATGCACCACAGTGACATCACAATGCCAATTTTGACATAACAATGCCCACATGACATCACAATGATGATGGTGAAATTACAATGCCGCACTGTGACATCACAATACGATTCTGTGTCATCAAAATACCCCACTTTTACTTCACAATGCAAAACATGACATCACATTACTCCAATGTGACATCACAAGGCACACTGTGATATCATAATGCTCCACTGTGACATCAGAGTGTCCCACTGTGACATCACAGTGCCGCATTGTGAAATAACAATGTCCACTGTGACATCATAATGCCTCACAGTAACAACACAATGCACCACTCTGACATCACAGAATTCCCCACAGTGACATCAGAAAAACCACACTGTGACATCACAATGCACCACAGTAATGTCACATTGCCAATTTTGACATCACAATGCCCACATGACATCACAATGAAGATGGTGACATCACAATGTCCCAGTGTGACATCACAATAGGATTCTGTGTCATCACAATTTCCCACTTTGACAACACAATACCCCACTCTTACATCACAATGCCCAACATGACATCCCAATACTCTAATGTGACATCAAAATGCACACTGTGACATCACAGTACGATTCTGTCATCACAATTACCCACTGTGATATCACAATATCCCACTCTTACATCACAATGCCCAACATGAAATGCCCAACATGACATCACAGTACTCCAATGTGACATCACAATGCACACTGAGACAACATAATACTCCACTGTGACATCAGAGTGCCCCACTGTGAAAACACAATGCCCCATTGTGAAATCACAATGTCCACTGTGACATCATAATGACTCACTGTGACAATACAATGCACCACTCTGACATCACAAAATTCCCCACTGTGACATCACAATACCCCACTGTGACATCACAATGCACCACAGTGACATCACAATGCCCATTTTGACTTCACAATGGCCAAATTACATCACAATGAAGATGGTGACATCACAATGTTGCACTGTGACATCACAATACGATTCTCTTTCATCACAATTACCCACTGTGATATCACAATACCCTACTTTTATATCACAATGCCCAACAAGACATCACAATACTCCAATGTGACATCACAATGCACACTGTGACGTCATAATGCCCCACTGTGACATCAGAGTACCCCACTGTGACATCACAATGCCCCATTGTGAAAACGAAATGTCCATTGTGACATCATAATACCTCACTGTGACAACAAAATGCACCACTCTGACATCACAAAATTCCCCACTGTGACATAACAAAATCACAGTGTCATCACAATTTCCCACTGGGACATCGCAATACCCCACTTTTACATCACAATACATAACATGACATCACAATACTCCAATGTGACATCACAATGCACACTGTGACATCATAATGCTCCATTGTGACATCACAGTGCCCCACAGTGACATCACAATGCCCCATTGGGAAATCACAATGTCCACTGTGACATCATAATGCCTCACTGTGACAACACAATCCACCACTGTGACATCCCAAAATTCCCCACTTTGGCATCACAAAACCACACTGTAACATCACAAAGCACCACAGTAATGTCACAATGCCAATTTTGACATAACAATGCCCACATGACATCACAATGAAGATGGTGACATCACAATGCCCCACTGTGACATCACAATATGATTCTGTGTCATCACATGTACACACTGTGACATCAGAATTCCCCACTCCTACATCACATTGCCCAACATGACATCACAATACACCAATGTGACATCACAATGCACACTGTGATATCATAATGCTCCACTGTGACATCAGAGTGCCCGACTGTGACACCCACTGTGATATCACAGAACCACACTGTGACATCAAAATGAACCACAGTGACATCACAATGCCCATTTTGAAATCACAATGCCCTCATGACATCCAATGAAGAAGGTGACATCACAATTCCGCACTGTTACGTCATAATACGCTTGTGTTTTATCACATTTACCCACTGTGACATCACAATATCCCACTCTTACATCACAATGCCCAACATGACATCACAATATTCCAATGTGACATCACAATGCACACTGAGACATCATAATGCTCCACTGTGACATCACAGTGCCCCACTGTCACATCAAAATGCCCCATTGTGATAACACAATGTCCAGTGTGACATCATTATTCCTCACTGTGACACACAATACACCACTCTGACATCACAACATCACAAAATTTCACACTGTGACATAACAAAATCACACTGTCTCATCACAATTTCCAACTGTGACATCACAATGGAGACAAGTGACATCACAATGCCCACTTTGACATCACAATGCCCACTTAACATGACAATTAAGATGGTGACATCATAATGCCCCATTGTGATATCACAATACACTTCTGTGTCATCACAATTTCCCTCTGAGATCACAATACCCCACTCTTACATCACAATACCGAACATGACTTCACAATACTCCAATGTGACATCACAATGCACACTATGACATCATAATGCTCCACTGTGACATCACAGTGCCCAAATGTGACATCCAAATGCCCCATTGTGAATTCAAAATGTCCACTGTGACATTAAAATGCCTCACTGTGACAACACAACGGACCACTCTGACATCACAAAATTCCCCACTGTGACATCACAAAACCACTCTGTGACATCATAAGGCACCTCACCTCAGTGACATCACAATGCCCATTTTGACATCACAATACCAACATAACATCTCAATGATGATGGTGACATCACAATGTCCCAGTGTGACATCACAATAGGATACTGTGACATCACGATTTCCCACTGTGACATCACAATATCCCACTCTTACATCACAATACCCAACATGACATCACAATACTCCAATGTGACACCACAATGCTCCACTGTGACAACACAGTGTCCAAATGTCACATCACAAGGCCCCATTGTGAAATCACAATGGAAGCTGTGACATCATAATGCCTCACTGTGACAACACAATGCACCATTCTGATATCACAATATTCCCAACTGTGACATAACAAACTCACACTGTGTCATCACAATTTCCCACTGTTACATCACAATAACGCACTCTTACATCACAATACCCAACATGACATCACAATACTCCAATCTGACATCACAATTCAAATGTGACATCATAATGCTCCTCTGTGAAATCACAGTACCCCACTGTGACATCACAATGCTCCAATGTGGAATCACAATATCCACTGTGACATCATAATGCCTCAATGTGACAACACAATGCACCACTCTGACATCACAAAATTCCCCACTGTGATATCACAATACCCCACTGTGACATCACAATGGAGACCAGTGTCATCACAAAGCCCACTTTGACATGACAATGCCCACTTTACAAGACAATTAAGATGGTGACATCACAATGCCCTATTGTGACATCACAATGCCCTATTGTGACATCACAATAGGATTCTGTGTCATCACAATTTTCCACTGTGATATCACAATATCACACTCTTACATCACAATACCTAACATGACATCACAATACTCCAATGTGATATCACAAAGCAAACTGTGACATCATAATGCTCCACTGTGACATCACAGTGTCCCAATGTCACATCACAAGGCCCCATTGTGAAATCACAATGTCCGCTGAGACATCATAATGCCTCACTGTGACAACTCAATGAACCACTCTGCCATCAAAAAATTCCCCAATGTGACATCACAAAACCACTCTGTGACATCACAAGGCACCTCAGTGACATCACAATCCCCACATGACATCACAATGATGAAGGTGACATCAAAATGTCCCAGTGTGACATCACAATAGGATTCTGTGTCATCACAATATCCCACTGTGACATCACAATATCCCACTCTTACATCACAATACCCAACATGACATCACAATACTCCAATGTGACATCACAATGCACACTGTGACATAATAATGCTCCTATGTGACATCACAGTGCCCCACCGTGATATCACAATTCCCCATTGTGAAATCAAAATGTCCACTGTGACATCATAATGCCTCAATATGACAACATAATGCACCACTCTGTCATCACAAAATACCTCACTGTGACGTCACAATACCCCACTGTGACATCACAATGGAGACCAGTGACATCACAATGCCCATTTTGACATCACATTGCCCAATTAACATGACAATTAAGATGGTGACATCACAATGCCCCTTTGTAACATCACAATACGCTTCTATGTCATCACAATTTCCCTCTGTGACATCACAATAACCCACTCTTACATCAACATACCCAACATGACATCAAAATACTCCATTGTGACATCACAATGCACAATGTGACATCATAATGCTCCACTGTGACATCACAGTGTCCCACTGTGACATAAAAATGCCCCATTGTTAAATCACAATGTCTACATAATGCCTAACTTTGAAAACACAATGCACGACTCTGACATCACAAAATTCCCCACTGTGACATCACAAAACCACACTGTGACATCAAAATGCAACACAGTGACTTCACAATGCCCATTTAGACATCGCAATGCCCACATGACATCACAATGAAGAAGGTGACATAATAATTCTCCAATGTGACATCATCATACGCTTCTGTTCCATCACAATTACCCACTTTGACATCACAATGCCCAACTCTTACAACACAATACCCAACATAACATAAAAATACTCCATTGTGACATCACAATTCCAACTGCAACATCATAATGCTCAACTGTGAAATCACAGTGCCCTACTGTAACGTCACAATGCCCCACTGTGACGTCACAATGCCCCACTGTGACATCACAATGCCCCATTGTGCCATCACAACGTCTACTGTGACATCATAATGCCTCATTGTGACAACACAATACACCACCCTGACATCATAAAATTCCCCACTGTGACATCATAATACCCCACTGTGACATCACAATGGAGACTAGTGACATCACAATGCCCATTTTGACATCACAATACCCACATGACATCACAATGTAGATGGTGACATCACAAATCCGCACTGTGACATCACAATACCACACTCTTACATCAAAATGCCCAACATAACATAACAATACTCCAATGTGATATCACAATGCACATTGTGACATCATAATACTCCACTGAGACATCAGAGTGCCCCACTGTGACACCACAATGCCCCATTGTGAAATCACAATGTCCACTGTGACATCATAATGCCTCACTGTGACAACACAATCCACCACTCTGACATCACAAAATTCCCCACTGTGGCATCACAAAACCACACTGTGACATCACAAAGCACCACAGTAATGTCACAATGCCCATTTTAACATAACAATGCCCACATGACATCACAATGAAGATGGTGACCTCACAGTGCCCCACTGTGACATCACAATTGGATTCTGTGTCATCACATGTACCCACTGTGACATCTGAATTCCACACTCTTACATCACAATTCCCCAACATGACACCACAATACAAAAATGTGACATCCCAATGCACACTGTGACATCATAATGCTCCACTGTGACATCAAAGTGCCCCACATTGATATCACAATGCCCCAATGTGAAATCACAATGTCTACTGTTACATCATAATGCCTCACAGTGACAACACAATCTACCACTCTGACATCACAAAATTCCCAACTGTGACATCACAAAACCATGCTGTGACATCAAAATGAACCACAGTGACATCAAAATGCACATTTTGACATCACAATGCCCACATGACATCAAAATGCCCACATGACATCACAAAGAAGAAAGTGACATCACAATTATCTAATGTGACATCATAATATGCTTCTGTTTCATCACAATTTCCCACTGTGACATCACAATACCCCACTCTTACATCACAATACCCAACATGACATCACAATACTCCAATCTGACATCACAATTCAAACTGTGACATCATAATGTTCCTCTGTGACATCACAGTGCCCCGCTGTGACATCACAATGCCCCATTGTGGAATCACAATATCCACTGTGACATCATAATGCCTCACTGTGACAACGCAATACACCACTCTGACATCACAAAATTCCCCACTGTGACATCAAAATACCCGACTGTGACATCACAATGGAGACCAGTGTCATCACAATTCACACTTTGACATCACAATGCCCACTTTACATGAAAATTCAGATGGTGATATCACAATGCCCCATTGTGACATCACAATACGCATCTGTGTCATCACAATTTCCCTCTGTGACATCACAATACCCCACTCTTACATCACAATACCCAACATGACATCACAATACTCTAATGTGACATCACAATGCACACTGTGACATCATAATGCTCCTATGTGACATCACAGTGCCCCACTGTTACATCACAATTCCCCATTGTGAAATCAAAATGTCCACTGTGACAATATAATGCCTCAATGTGACAACACAATGCAACACTCTGTAATCACAAAATTCTTCACTGTGACATCACAATACCCCACTGTGGAATCACAATCGAAACCAGTGACATCACAATGCCTATTTTTACATCAGAATGCCCAATTAAAATAACAATTAACATGGTGACATAACAATGCCCCATTGTGACATCACAATACACTTCTGTGTCATCACAACTTCTCACTGTGACATCACAATACCCCACTCTTACATCACAGTACCCAACATGACATCACAATACTCCATTGTGACATCACAAGGCCCAATGTGATATCATAATGCTCCACTGTGACATCACAGTGCCCCACTGTGACATCACAATGCCCCATTGTGAAATCACAATGTCCACTGTGACAACATAATGCCTCACTGTGACAACACAATGCACGACTCAGACATCACAAAATTCCCCACTGTGACATCACAAAACCACACTGTGACATCCAAATGCACCACAATGACTTCACAATGCCCATTTAGACATCGCAATGCCCACATGACATCACAATGAAGAAGGTGACATCACAATTCCGCACTCTGACATCTTAATACGCTTTTGTTTCATCACAATTTCCCACTGGACATCACAATACCCCCACTCTTACATCACAATACCCAACATGACATCACAATACTCCAGTCTGACATCACAATTCAAACTGTGACATCATAATGCTCCTCTGTGTCATCACAGTGCCCCACTGTGACATCACAATGCCCCATTGTGGAATCACAATATCCACTGTGACCGCATAATGCCTCACTGTGACAACACAATGCACAACACTGACATCACAAAATTCCCCTTTGTGACATCACAATGGAGACCAGTATCATCCCAATGCCCAATTTCACATCACAATGCCCACTTTACATGCCAATTAAGATGGTGACATCAAAATGCCCCATTGTGACATCACAATACGTTTCTGTGTCATCACATATTTCCTCTGTGTCATCACAATACCCCACTCTTACATCACAATACCCACAATGACATCACAATAGTCCAATGTGACATCACAAGTCAAACTGTGACATCATAATGCTCCACTGTGACATCACAGTGCCCCAATGTGACATCACAATGCCCCATTGTATAATCACAATGTCCACTGTGACATCACAATGCACCACAGTGACATCACAATGCCAATTTTGATATAACAATGCCCACATGACATCACAATGCCAATTTTGATATAACAATGCCCACATGACATCACAATGAAGATGGTGACATCACAATGCCGCACTGTGACATCACACTACGATTCTGTGTCATCACAATTACCCACTGAGACATCACAATACCCCACTTTTACTTCACAATGCAAAACATGACATCACAATACTCAAATGTGACATCACAATGCACACTGTGATATCATAATGCTCCACTTTGACATCACAGTGTCCCACTGTGATATCACAAGGCCCCATTGTGAAATAACAATATCCACTGTGACTTCATAATGCCTCACAGTGACATCACAATGCCCACTTAACATGGCAATTAATATGGTGACATCACAATGCCCCATTGTAACATCACAATACACTTCTGTGTCATCACAATTTCCCTCTGTGAATCACAATACCCCACTCTTACATCACAATACCCAACATGACATCACAATACTAAATTGTGACATCACAAGGCACAATGAGACATCATAATGCTCCACTGTGACATCAATGTGCCCCATTGTGACATCACAATGTCCCATTGTGAAATCACAATGTCTACTGTGACATCATAATACCTCTTTGTGACAACACAATGCACGACTCTGACATCACAAAATTCCCCAATGTGACATCACAAAACCACACTGTGACATCAAAATGAACCACATTGACTACACAATGCCCATTTAGACATCGCAATGTCCAGATGACATCACAATGAAGAAGGAGACATCACAATTCCCCTCTGTAACATCATAATACGCTACTATTTCATCACAATTTCCCACTTTGGCATCATAATACCCCACTCTTACATCACAATACCCAATATGTCATCTCAATACTCCATTGTTACATCACAATTCCAACTGCGACATCATAATGCTCCACTGTGACATCACAGAGCCCCACTGTGACATCACAATGCCCCATTGTGACATCACAATGTCTACTGTGACATTATAATGCCTCATTGTGACAACAAAATACACCACTTTGACATCACAAAATTCCCCACTGTGACCTCACAATACCCCACTGTGACATCATAATGGAAACAAGAGACATCACAATGCCCATTTTGACATAACAATGCCCACATGACATCATAATGAAGATGGTGACATCACAATGACCCACTGTGACATCACAATACACCACTCTTACATCACAATGCCCAATATGACATTACAATACTCCAATGTGACTTCACAATGCACACTGTGACATCATAATGCTCCACTGTGACATCACAGTGCCCCACTGTCACATCAAAATGCCCCATTGTGATTACACAATGTCCAGTGTGACATCATTATTCCTCACTGTGACACACAATACACCACTCTGACATCACAAAATTTCACACTGTGACATAACAAAATCACACTGTCTCATCACAATTTCCAACTGTGACATCACAATGGAGACAAGTGACATCACAATGCCCACTTTGACATCACAATGCCCACTTAACATGACAATTAAGATGGTGACATCATAATGCCCCATTGTGATATCACAATACACTTCTGTGTCATCACAATTTCCCTCTGTCACATCAGAGTACCACACTCTTACATCACAATACCCAACATGACATCACAATACTCCAATGTAACATCACAATTCCAACTGTGTCATCATAATTCTCCACTGTGACTTCACAGTGCTCCACTGTGACATCACAATGCCCCATTGTGTAATCACAATGTCCACTGTGACATCACAATGCACCACAGTGACATCACAATGCCCACATGACATCACAATGAAGATGGTGACATCACACAACACAGTGCAAAACATGACATCACAATACTCCAATTTGACATCACGATGCACACAGTGATATCATAATGCTCCACTGTGACATCAGAGTGTCCACTGTGACATCAAAATAACCCATTGTGAAATAACAAAGTCCACTGTGACATCAAAATGCCTCAAGTGACATCACAATGCCCACTTATCAAGACAACTAAGATGGTGACATCACAATGCCCCATTGTAACATCACAATACGCTTATGTGTCATCACAATTTCCCTCTGTGACATCACAATACCCCACTCTTACATCACAATACCAACATGACATCACAATACTCCTTTGTGACATCACAAGGCACAATGTGACATAATAATGCTCCACTGTGATTCACAGTGCCCCACTGTGACATCACAATGCCCCATTGTGAAATCACAATGTCTAATGTGACATCATAATGCCTCATTGTGACAACACAATGCCCATTTCTGTCATCACAAAATTCCCTACTGTGACATCACAAAACCACACTGTGACATCAAAATGAACCACATTGACTACCCAATGCAAATTTAGACATCGCAATGCCCAGATGACATCACAATGAACAAGGTGACATCACAATTCCCCACTGTAACATCATAATACGCTACAGTTTTATCACAATTTCCCACTTTGACATCACAATAACCCACTCTTACATCACAATACCCAATATGACATCTCAATACTCCATTGTGACATCACAATTCCAACTGCGGCATCATAATGCTCCACTGTGACATCACAGAGCCCCACTGTGACATCACAATGTCTACTGTGGCATCATAATGCCTCATTTTGACTACACATTACACCACTCTGACATCACAAAATTCCCCACTGTGACATCACAATACCCTACTGTGACATCACAATGGAGACCAGTGACATCACAATGCCCATTTTGATATAACAATGCCCAAATGACATCACAATTAAGATGATGACAACACAATGCCCCACTGTGACATCACAATACAACACTCTTATATCACAATGCCCAACATGACATCAGAATACTCCAAAGTGACTTCACAATGCACATGTCACATCATAATGCTCCACTGTGACATCATAGTGCCCCATTGTGACATCACAATGCACCACTGTGACATCACATGCCCCATTGTGGAATCACAATATCCACTGTGACATCATAATGCCTCACTCTGACAACACAATGCACCACTCTGACATCACAAATTTCCCCACTGTGACATCACAATACCCCACTGTGACATCACAATGGAGGCCAGTGTCATCACAATGCCCACTTTGACATCACAATGCCCACTTTACATGACAATTAAGATGGTGACATCACAATGCCCCATTGTGACATCACAATACACTTCTGTGTCATCACAATTTTCCTCTGTGACATCACAATACCCCATTCTTACATCACAATACCCAACATGACATCACAATACTCCAATGTAACATCACAATTCCAACTGTGTCATCATAATGCTCCACTGTGACTTCACAGTGCTCCACTGTGACATCATAATGCCCCATTGTGTAATCACAAGGTCCACTGTGACATCACAATGCACCACAGTGACATCACAATGCCAATTTTGACATAACAATGCCCACATGACATCACAATGAGGTGGTGACATCACAATGCCACACTGTGGCATCACAGTACGATTCTGTGTCATCACAATTACCCACTGTGACATCACAATACCCACTTTTACTTCACAATGCAAAACATGACATCACAATACTCCAATGTGACATCACAATGCACACTGTGATATCATAATGCTCCACTGTGACATCAGAGTGTCCCACTGTGACATCACAATGCCCCATTGGGAAATAACAATGTCCACTGTGACATCAAAATGCCTCACAGTGACATCACAATGCCCAGTTAACATGACATTTAAGATGGTGACATCACAATGCCCCATTGTGATATCATAATACGCTTCTGTGTCATCACAATTTCCCTCTGTGACATCACAATACCCCACTCTTACATCACAATACTGAACATGACATCACAATACTCCTTTGTGACATCACAAGGCACAATGTGACATCATAATGCTCCACTGTGATATCACAGTGCCCCACTGTGACATCACAATGCCCCATTGTGAAATCACAATGTCTACTGTGACATCATAATGCCTCATTGTGACAACACAATGCCCGATTCTGTCATCACAAAATTCCCCACTGTGACATCACAAAACCACACTGTGACATCAAAATGAACCACATTGACTACCCAATGCAAATTTAGACATCGCAATGCCCAGATGACATCACAATGAACAAGGTGACATCACAATTCCCCACTATAACATCATAATACGCTACTGTTTCATCACAATTTCCCACTTTGGCATCACAATACCCCACTCTTACATCACAATACCCAATATGACATCTCAATACTCCATTGTGACATCACAATTCCAACTGCGAAATCATAATGCTCTACTGTGACATCACAGAGCCCCACTGTGACATCACAATGCCCCATTGTGACATCACAATGTCTACTGTGACATCATAATGCCTCATTGTGACAACACAATACACCACTGTGACATCACAAAATTCCCTACTATGAAATCACAATACCCCAATGTGACATCACAATGGAGACCAGTGACATCACAATGCCCATTTTGACACAACAATGCCCACATGACATCACAATGAAGATGGTGACCTCACAATTCCCCACTGTGACATCACAATACACCACTCTTACATTACAATGCCCAATATGACATCACAATATTCCAATGTGACTTCACATTGCACACTGTGACATCATAATGCTCCACTGTGACATCATAGTGCCCCATTGTGACATCACAATGCCCCATTGTGACATCACAATGCCCCACTGTGACATCACATGCCCCATTGTGGAATCACAATATCCACTGTGACATCATAATGCGTCACTGTGACAACACAATGCACCACTCTGACATCACAAAATTCCCCACTATGACATCACAATACCCCACTGTGACATCACAATGGAGGCCAGTGTCATCACAATGTCCACTTTGACATCACAATTCTCACTTTACATGACAATTAAGATGGTGACATCACAATGCCTCATTTTGACATCACAATACGTTTCTATTTCATCACAATTTCCCTCTGTGACATCACAATACCCCATTCTTATATCACAATACCCAACATGACATCACAATACTCCAATGTGACATCACAATTCCAACTGTGTCATCATAATGCTCCACTGTGACTTCACAGTGCTCCACTGTGACATCACAATGCCCCATTGGGAAATAACAATGTCCACTGTGACATCATAATGCCTCACAGTGACATCACAATGCCCAGTTAAGATGACATTTAAGATGGTGACATCACAATGCCCCATTGTAACATCACAATACGCTTATGTGTCATCACAATTTCCCTCTGTGACATCACAATACCCCACTATTACATCACAATATCCAACATGACATCACAATACTCCTTTGTGACATCACAAGGCACAATGTGACATCATAATCCTCCACTGTGATATCACAGTGCCCCACTGTGACATCACAATGCCCCATTGTGAAATCACAATGTCTACTGTGACATCATAATGCCTCATTGTGACAACACAATGCCCGACTCTGTCATCACAAAATTCCCCACTGTGACATCACAAAACCACACTGTGACATCAAAATGAACCACATTGACTACACAATGCCCATTTAGAAATCGCAATGCCCAGACGACATCACAATGAACAAGGTGACATCACAATTCCCCACTGTAACATCATAATACGATACTGTTTCATCACAATTCCCCTCTTTGTCATCACAATACCCCACCCTTACATCACAATACCCAATATGACATCTCAATACTCCATTGTGACATCACAATTCCAACTGCGACATCATAATGCTCCACTGTGACATCACAGAGCCCCACTGTGACATAACAATGCCCATTTGTGACATCACAATATCTACTGTGACATCATAATGCCTCATTGTGACAACACAATACACCATTCTGACATCACAAAATTCCCCACTATGACATCACAATACCGCACTGTGACATCACAATGGAGACCAGTGACATCACAATGCCCATTTTGACATAACAATGCCCACATGACATCACAATTAAGATGGTGACAACACAATGCCCCACTGTGACATCACAATACAACACTCAGCATACTCCAGAAATACATGCACATCCATTTATTTTTGGTGTTTGTGTATGTGAGTGTGGGTTGTGAACATGCCATGACATATGTGTGGAGGCTAGAGGAAAACCAGGGCATTGGTCCTTACATTCTACTGTGTTTGAGTCAGGATCTCTATTGATCCTCACAAATATCTTCCCCAGGCTCTGGCCTGTAAGCTTCTGGGAAATTCTCCAACTTCCTTCTTGCTGTAGGCATGTTGGGAGTACAGATGTCCACCAGAGTGTCTTAGTGTCCAGCTTTTATGTATGTTCTGGAGATCTGAACTCAGGTACTCACATGTGCACAGCAAGTCACTGAACCATCCTTCCAAACCTCTCATCCATGATTTTTTTCTTCATTATTCACCAAGCTGTGGCTTTAGTTTAGGAGTCTGTCTAGAGACGAATGCATTAAAAATGTGGACTATCTATACATAATGTAGTTTTCTTTAGCCATAAGGATTAAAGTTATGTCATTTGCTGGAAAATGGTAAGCAAATAAAGCCAAACTCAGAGAAATATCTCATGTTTTCTCTTATGTGTTAGTCCTACATTTTCATATATATAAACCATATACATAGATCTATGCATATATTGCATATGGTGATGGGAAGAAAGGAGAGGAAAAGAGAGTGAATACTGTCAAAGTACATGATACACTTGAAAGAAATTATCTTTGTGAAACAGTGCTATGTATAATGAATAAAAAACCAAATAAAACCAATTAAAACAAATAGCAGAAAGCATTGGACTAAATGTGGAAAAACGGACGGAATTTCTCTACAATTAGGCATGACAAAAGAGTGTTAACTTTCCCCACTTTTGCTCAATACAATTCTCAGATTCTTTCTGTAGTATTTAACAGTTTTTATTGTAGACCTCTTAAACTCCTTGGTTCAGCATATTCTTAGGTATTTTATCTCTGAGGCTATGGTGAACGAGATTGTACTCCTGATTTCTTTTTCATCTAGTATGCTATTATTATATAAAAGACTACTGATATTTAAGTGTCAATTTTGTATCATGCTACCTTATTTAAAGTGTTTGTCAGATCTAAGAGATTTCTGGATCACATCATCTGTTAATAGAGATCAGTTGTAATCTTCTTTCTTATTTAGATCTTTTATTTCTTTTTCTTGCTTGATTAGTCTGGCTGCTGGAAACTTACGTTGCAAGCTTAAAAGTTGCCAGCTTAAACGAAAATACCTCAGGCTATGGAGGAACATACATTCACATTCCAACCACTACACTCTCCTTCCTAGCCATACATAGTTCCAAAACCAGAATGTGGTAGCACAACAGACACATTAACCAAGAAAATAGGATGGAGGGAGGGAGGGAGGAGCAGAGGGAGGTAGGGAAGAGGGAGAGCGAACCAGAAGATTTGTAAGCCCATGTTCCTATAGCCATCTGGTTCCAAACAAACTTGCCAAAACATATGTTGGAGAAAAGGAAGCCTGCTCAACAAACGGTGCTGAGAAAGCAAGATTATACATCTAGTAGAAGGCAATGAGACTCTTATCTCTCATCCTATAAAAGTCTATTCAAAATGTATAAAATATCTCAGTGTACCCCTAAAACTTTAAAATTACTAGAAGAAAACACTGAAAATATTTCAGATATTTTTCCAGGCAATAATTTTTCTGAATTGGATTTTAATAGTTCAGGAAATATTAACAAGACATGACAGGTGACATGAACTTAAAAAGCTTCTTCACTGCAAAAAGAAATAGTGGCCGGAGTGAAGAAATGTATGAACAATCGGAGAAAAACTCTCAGCTATTCATCCAACAATACATTATTGTCTATTCATATAAAGAATATAAAATATTAAAAATAACAAAAATAATACAACATGTAAATGGACAAATGAATTGAACAGACTGCCTCCAGACTAGTCCAGACAAAGTCTCCTCTCACCACCCTAAGCCAAACTCAGTCCACAGTCCTAACTGTGTTCAAATCTTTCACCTCTGACCAAAATGGCCCATGAAGCTGTACTTACAGCACTGCAAGGCATCTCTAAGGCTGAGGTTTCAAATACTTCCACATTCTTCCTGAAAATCAGTTCCAAAAGGCCAAAGCCACAGAATCAGGTTCTAGCAGCAACGATCCTACTCTTCGTTGCCAATTGAAGTGTTATCAACTTTTTTGTTACTGGCAGAAAGAACCTGCCCAAAAGCAGCATGTGGGAGGAAAAGGGTTTATTTTTGGCTTACAGACTCGAAGGGAAACTCCATTATGGCAGGGAAAACAATGGCATGAGCAAAGGCTGGACATCACCTCCTGGCTAGTAACAATAACAGGAGAATGTGCCAAACACTGGGAAGGGGAAGCTGTCTATAACCCCCATAAGCCTGCCCCCAACAACACACCTCCAACAAGGTTCTAATTCCCAGATTGCCATCAGATGGGTACCAAGCATTTGGAATACATAAATTATGGGGACACCTGAATCAAACCACCACAGATAATAATGGCCCATAATAAATATGTGAAAAAAAGATCAACATAGTCATTAGAGAAATGCAAATTAAAACCACATTCAGATTCTATATCACCCCAGTCAGAATGGCTAGCATAAAGGAAACCTAAACAAGCCCTGGATAGGATGAGGTAGTGTTGGCTGTGGGTAGGACTCCTCATCCCTTGCTTGTGGGAATATAAATTAATGTAGTAACTATTAAATGAGCGTGGAGGTTCTGAGAATAGGAAAGAATGTAGCTTTTAGTGCTGTAGCAGTAGATTACTCAAAAATGGTGGCAACATCCTTTCTAGATATGCTGGGTGTGGAAACAAAAATGAGACAATGGTACTTACCTCATCTTTCTTCTCCTCCAAATATATATATATATTCATTTATTATTTGAGAGAAGGGTGGGCTTGGAGCGGGAATAGGTATTTCAGGGTTTGAAAGCAAACACCTTTAACTGCTGAGTCATTTCCCAGCCTCTTCAAAATTTAATAAGTTTTAGTTGAGAATAATCCTTAAATCTGTGTCTTATTTCTCAGTATTGAATGACCATTTTTCCAAATGTCAGCAGCTTGTTGAATACCTGACCTAATGATAACTTTTTTTTTCCATAGGAACATTTATAGTTTCCATTTCAATTTTGTAGTTTACTTTCTGAATGAATGTTGACTTGTTTTGGGAGTGAATGCTTAGTGGTTAGAGTGCACTTATTAAGTGTTTGTTTCTGGTTGATGATTTCTTTGGTCCACCTAGAGCTCCTACATTTCTTCTTGCTCTAAGTCCTTGGCAGATGATTCTCATGGAGGCCATCCATAGGATATTTTGATCTTTGGTTTCCTGTGGAAAATGAACTAGCAGGTGTAGCTTGCTGATTTTTCTTAGATCTTCCTAAATCTAGATAAATAGTCTCTTTGTTACCTAATTTGAAGGTAAAATTTGTGCCCTATTTAAAACCTGGATGACACACAGGTAAATTTTACTTCATGTACTAACTTCTCTTATTCTAGACAGAACAGAGAGTGGGTGATTCTTCCAGGGGAGACACTACTAACTAGCAGAAAAAATTTCAGATCTGTGTTATTAAATGTACAGATAGAAATTAATAAAGCCAAGTAGTTCAATGAATGTGAGCATAGAAATAGAAACTGGAATTAAGAGATTTGACTGTCATTTGCTTTGTTTTCTTGCAATGCGACGAGATGCCTATTCACCCCACCTAGGTTACCAACAACCGTCCAAAGTAATGATTATATTAAAGTCATGGTGGACCAGAGTCTATTGGGGTTATTTTCAGGAAGCATGGAAGACTCAAAGGCAGTTGCTTCTCCAAAAAGCCCACCCCAGGCCTAGGGGTACAGTTCAGTGCAGAGTGTGTGCCTAGCATGCTCAAGGCCATGAGTGTAATTCCCAGCACTGTAAGGCAAACAACAACAACAACAACAACAACAACAACAACAACAAAGCAAAAAGCAACCCCCAGGTGGTCATTCATGGAAGGTGCATCTCTGGAGCTCACTTTACCACATGACGAGGGTTCTCTCTACTTCCAGTCTGTTCTTAATCCTTATATGACCTTGGGGAGGGGATTTGTGAACCTTCTTCGTTTTCAGGAACTTCCTGAGATTTGTGAGGTATGTGTATCCTGAGCCTAGTTTACTTCCTGAGCCTTAACCACTTTCAGAACTTCCTGAGTCTTGATGTATTTGCAGGCAATTGTTACATGAGCTAGCAATGCTACCTGTAGGTTTTTAACTGAAAGAAATATAAACAGGTCTACACAAAAGCCCACTGTCAAAACTTCATGGAAGCTTTATCCATAATGTAACAAGCTTCATATACATGAAATAAGAAATATGAAATATATTATGTATATAATGCCATATTCATTTCATGGAAAACTATTCAGAAATAAAGAGAAATGAGCTATAAGTCATAGAGTCAACATGAATCAATCTCAAAAGCATTATGGAAAGTGAAGTTGGGTTCAGAATATCACATATTGTCTGATCCCACTTATGTTACATTCTTGAAAAGGTAATACAGGGACAGCTAGGGGCTGGGTGTGGGCTAGTGAGGGATGACAACAAATAGAAATAAAAGAATCTTCCCAGGTGACATAAATATTCTAATTCTCAATTACCGGGGTGTTTATTTTTATGTATACATTTGTCAAAACTCATCAAATTGCACATTTGAAAAACCAAGGGTTGTTGTATATAATTATACTCAATAAACCAGGGTTTACAAAAATGAAAAAAAAAAAAAGGAATTTGGCAGCTTTTTCCTTGGGTATAGGTAAATATTCAGTTTCTTTCTGAAGATATTGATGGGGTATTTTGGTGTTGAACATATTTCAGTATAATTCAACCTATTTGGAACTTGCAGCTCTCCAGGATATAAGATTATTTATAACTTTGAATATGTAACTAGAAAAGTAAAATAAGCTAATAGAGTTTATTTCTTTTGCTAAAAGTCTCTGTGCAATAGAAATACTGGTGCCTGTTATGAATGATGAATAAGGATGAAGTAGCTGAGAAATCTTAAGAGAGGAGAAAAGACTGTTGAGTCAAGGGTCCTTAAAAATGGTAATTTCCAATTATGGAAAATAAGCAATTCAAAGAGCCACATCCAACAAAAACCAGTTTTGCATAAGTTTAAGCCAATCAAACTAAGCAATTTCTTTTAGCATTGCATGAAAAAATCTCTGGAGGTACCTTACACTCCTCAAGCAAGATTCGTACTTCAACTCATACTAATTCAGAAGGAACCAAAACTCACTGTTTGGGGAAAGGAGATTCATTCCAAATTACCCAAGAAACCCTCCAATAAATATTCTCAGAAGTATACAGTTTGGAAAATAAATAAACTAAGATTTTTTTTAAAAGCTAAGCTTTTCTTATTTCTGTACTCTTATAACAAGACATTTTGACTTTATTATTATCTTAATATGACCAATTCTGAGTAGTATATATACATGCATTATATATGCCCGTTATTCTCTCTGGAGAGATGAGCTGAACACATACAGAGCTGTAACACTTCCTCTGGCTCTCAGGCCCATGGGCATGTTTCCACAGCTGCCCGTCTCCACAGTGGCTGAGCCTCGCGCTTGCCTGCTCCCTCCCTCTCTGAGGTCCCCTCCATGTCGCCACCACCACCGCTGCCCTGTTGTTGGATTCTGTTTGCAAAGATTTTACTCATAATTTTTGCTTCAAAGTTCATCAGGGATATGAATCTATAGCTTTTCTTTCTCAATTTTTCTTTGTCCAATTTTTATTTTAGAGTGATGCAAAATTCATAGAAGGTGTTTAGAAGTATACTCTGTTTTCCAATTACCCTAAAAAGCTTCAGAAAGAATGATTTTAGGTCTGTGATGAGGGTTTGGTAGAATTTGGCTGAGAATCCATCAGGACTTTTCCTTCTGGGGAGGTTTTTGATTACATTTTCAATTTTGATTTCTGGGATAAGTTTATTTTGGGGATTTATCTGCTCTGGGTTTAGTTTTAGTAGGTGATAGGGATCCAAGAATTCATCCATTTCTTCCAAATTCTCCAATTTTGTGTACTAGAGGTTTGGGAAGTATGTACTGATGATTCTTCCAGTTTCATTGGTGTCCTTTATGGTCTTTACCATTTCATTTCTGATTTTGTTGATTCGGGACTTCTCTCTTTTTTCTTTTTTGGATAGATTGGCCAGGAGTTTCTCATCTTTTTTTATTTTTTCAAAGATCCAGCTATTTGTTTCACCAATATTTAAAATTGTTTTCTTAGTTTCTAATTCATTGATCTCTCCTCTGATCTTGATTATTTCTTTTGTCTTGATCTCCTAGGTTTGGACTGTTCTAATTCTTCCAATGCCTTTTTTGGTTAGTTATGTTGTTAATTTGAGATCTCTCTGTCTGTGCTATGAAGGCATCCAGTGCTATAAATTTTTCCCTTAGGACTGCCTTCATTGTGTCCCATAGGTTCTGATATGATGTATTTTCATTACCATTTGGTTCTTGAAAATTTTCAAGTTCCAATTGAAATTTTTGAGTGAATGTTTAATAGCATTCAATCTCCAATAGCAGGTGTGATTTGTGTTTGTTTTCTCAGTGTTTACTTCCAGCTTCAATGTATTATGTTCCGATATGATGCTGGGTGCTATTTCAATCTTCTTAAATTGGTTGAGGCATGTCTTATGTCCTAATATGTGGTCTATTTTGGAGAAAGTTCCATGAGCTGCCAAGAAGAATGTGTATTTCTCTATAGAGTTAGGATGGAATGTTCAGTATACACCTGTTTGGTCTAGTTGATGTATGGTATTATTGAATTCTACTATTTCCCTGTTGACCTTCTGTTTGGATGATCTGTCTAAAGATGATAATGGTGTTTTAAAGTCTCCAACTATGATGGACTTGGAGTTCATTTTTGTTTTGTTTTCCATTAGTTTTGCTTTATGAACTATGGTGCACCTGTATTTGGTGCATACATGTTTATGATGGTGATATTCTCTTGTTGGTTTGTTCCCATGATGTGTAAGATCCTGTTGAGTTGATTTTGGTTTGATGTCTATTTTGTCAGATATAGCTCTTGAGGTTGGTTGCTTGGCTCTTCTGTGTGAAGTATTTTATGGAGAAATCTCTAGGTTTGCATTACTGTCCATATAACTTTAGAGGTGGGTTTTATCTTGAATTATTTTCCTTTTTTCAATCTATTATGAGGGATACTTTTACAGCATACAATAGTTTGGGTTGAAAGCCAAAGTGATTTAGACTTTGAAGTATACCATTCTAAGCCCTCCTCACTTTCATGGTTTCCATTGAGAAGTCTGTTGTAACTCTGATGGGTGTGCCTTATGTGATTTGTTGTTTTGCTTTTGCTGCTTTTAGAACCCTCTCCTTTCTTTCAATGTTTAGGGTTTTTTCTATAATGTATCTTTGGAAGTTTCTTCTTTGGTCTAGTCTGTTTCATGTTCTATGTGCTTCCTGTATGCAGATGGAATTCTCATTACTTAGAATGTGTCATTTTTCCTCAATAATATTATTGGATATGTTCTCTATGCCCTTGGCCTGGATTTCTTCCTCCCTCTGGTATTCCATTTCTCCAGAGGTTTGGTCTCTTAAGGATGTTCTATAGTTCCTTCATATTTTGTTCACATGCTTTTTTGAACTTATTCACGTTTTTGTTATCCTGATCTTTTTCTTCTGCTTTGTCTTCCATGTCTGAGGGTCTATCTTCCAGGTTATTAACTCTGGTAGTCAGGGATTCTAGAGATATTTTAAATATCTCCATTTGATTTTGTTTTTCCAATAGAGCCTTTTGCATGGTCTCTATCTGTAGAGTTGCATTTTCATTGCAAAGTTAGTCTTACTTAATGCTTTCTAGTGTTCATTCTTGTATTTGATTATGTCTTTGTTTAGTTTAGCCAGCTGATTCTTGAGCTCCTGTGATTGCTGGTTTGCCTTTATCTCATTTACTGTTCTACCATTGTGTTAAGCCTGGTGGTGAAGCTTGTGAGCCGATTCTGCCAATTCCATGTATATTATCAATTTTTGCTTCCATTTCCTTTAATAATCTGGATATAGACTCCATGCAGAGATTTCCTGAATATGTTGTCATCTCCTTCTTGGCTTTCATTTGTGCTCTTTCTTTGATATTTTCATTGGGGTCTTCCAAAGTGGGGCTAGGTGAAGTTGTTGTGGGGCACTCTACCTGTGTGTTCTTTTTATGTTGCTACCTGCCCATGTTAAAATGAGATATTAGTTTTCCACGAGCCCTTAGCAGGAGTGGGGACCTCACAAGAGTTTGCTGCTAGGACTGGAGATGTTTTGTCACATTCAAGTTTCCTCTAGTGCCAGGCAGTGCGTGGGGTGATAAAACCTTCAACAGCAGGAGGCTCAGGGCTGGGCCAGCCAGAAGTTAGGATCAGTGGGCAGGGTCACAAGACTCATGGGCCAGTGGAGAGCCAAGGCAAATGCCTCTACCCTGACCTCACCGGGTTTCAAAGGGTCGGTTGGTAGGGTCTCAGGGTGCAAGGGCCAATGTGATGCCCAGGTGCAGGTCCCCAACCTGGTTTCATCTGGGGTCAGGGGGTTAATGGGTGCATTCCCAGTGTGCAGGCTGGTTTGAAGTCAAGTGAAGGCTTGCTCACCTGGCCTGGAACCTGCAATCAGTGGGCAGAGTCTGGGCAAGGTGGTGGGGTACTTTGTTTTGGGGGGAGTCAAGGCACAGCTCCATCACCTGGCCTTGCCTAAGGTCAGGGGATCAGATGTCTGTGTCAGAGGGTGCAAGGGTACATGGGAGGCCAAGGCACAGGTCCCCAACCTTGCCTCACTTTGTTCAGGTGGATGATGGGTGGAGTACCGGGTGTGCAGACTGGTCTAGCATAGTGGGGGCTTACTTACCTGGCCTGGAACCTTGGTTCAGTGGTAAGGTCATGGGATGCATGGGATGGTGGGGAGCCAAAGCACAGCTCCCTCATCTGGCTTTGCCTAGAGTCAAGGGTCAGAAGGTGTAGTTGGAGGGCTTAAGTTTGATGGGAGGCCAAGGCACAAGTCACCAACCTGGCCTCACCTGTGGTCAGCGCATTATTGGACTGAGTCCTGGGTGCATAGACTTGTCTGTAGCAAAGCGTGGGCTTGCTTACCTGGCCTGGAACCTGGAGTCGTCAGCTGTGGTCATGGGGTACATGTACTGCTGGAGAACCAAGGCACTTAATTTATCAGATATTAATTTAGAAACACATGGTTGCTTTTTTTTGTTTGCTTGGAAAATCATTTTCCATCCTTTCATCCTGAGGAGCTGTCTATTTTTAGAGGTAAGGTGGGTTTCTTGAAAGCAGCAGATGGAAGGATTCATTTTTATAAAGTTATAGCTGTTAGGTTTGATTTAATCACTGTCATGGTTGAATATTAATGGGGATTTATGTCGTTTACATTATTATGACCACTGTTATTTTGCTTACCATGCTTGTCTTTGATTGGGCTTTTGAGGTTGGTTGCTCGATTATTCTGTGTTGAACATTTCTTGGAGTATTCTCTGTAGGTTTTGCTTTGTGCTCATATAGTCATAGAGCTGTATTTTTATTGTGGAACATTTTCTTTGGTCTATCTATTATTAGGGATACTTTTGCTGTATGCAGTAGTTTGGGTTGGAAGCCATGGTTTTTTAGATTTGAGTACTCCATTCCAAACCCTTCTTACTTTCAGGTATTTATTGAAGTCTGTGGAAATTCTGTTGATGTTACCTTTGTATGTGATAAGTTGTTTCTCTGGTTGCTTTTAGCACTCTTTCTTTGAATTTTATGTTTAGAGTTTTAATTATGATGTGACTTTGGAATGGTCCTTCTTTGGCCCTGTCTGTTTGGTGTTCTGTAAGCTTGTATCTGGTTGGGCCTTTCTTTTGCTAGAATGTGAACATTTCTTCAATAATTTTATTGAATATATTCTCTATGCCTTTGGTCTGGATTTCTTCTCCTTCTAGTATCCACATGAGTCAGATGCTTGGTCATTTTAGGGTGTACCACTGTTCCCTCATATTTTGTTTACATGATTTTTTTGAACTTATCAAATTTTTAGAATCCTGATCAATTTCTTCTGTCTTGTCTTCCAGGTGTGTTAACTCTGGTAGTGAGGAATTCTTGGGCGCTTTTTAATAGCTCAGTTTGATTTGAGTTTTCTGTTGCATTTTTTCATCATTGCCATCTCTATGTTGAGGTCCAGTTTCAGGTCAAGATTTAATCTTCTTAATGTTTCCTGAAATTCATTTTTGCATTTAATCATGCCTTCATTAAGCTTAGTCAGCTGGTTACTGAGATCTTTTAGTTGTTGGCTTACCTTCAATTTGCTTATTGCTCTTTTGATGTCCCTGTGATTGTCCTCAATTAAGTTAACCCTGGTGATGAGTCTTGTGTGCTGTGCATACTGATTCTGTACTAATTCATTTATGCCATTGTTGAACTTTCTTTCTAGCTCAGCCAGTATCCTAATCAGAGTCTCCCTACAATTATGACCTGAGCTTACTGTGGCCTCACCCTTGGATTGCATCTCTGTTGTCTACTCTATATTCTCACTGGTGACCTCCATAGTGGGGCAAGGCAACCTTTGTAGGGAACTCTCAGCTGGTGTGTTGTTTTTACATCGGGGTCTACCCATCTCAGGATTAATTAAGAGATTAATTTTTTTTAGGTAAAAGGAGATATAGGTCACCAGAGGGTCTACAATGTGTCCTCTGCTTGGATTTTGCCCCAGATTGTAGTGGAATAGTGCTGTAACCTACAGTTCTGGGCTGATTCCTGATAAGTAGGTTGCTTTGGAGTTCTGAAATCTCTTCTGTCTCAGTCTCAGCTCTAGGTCCCTCACCTGGCCCAGTCTCAATGGTTGTAATGTCTCAAACAATTGCAGCTGAATGAGCAGCATTTTTGGCCCAAAGATTTTTTCCTTTCTGCGCCATCTCCATTTGCTCATGCTAGTTCATGTTTATGCAGTGCAACCCTGAACAAATTCTCAGGACACAGCAGGCAGAATGTGGTAAGCCTCTCAGGCAAGCTGCTTCTAGACCAATCCCACAAAAGTTCTTTTTCACCCTTGTAACCCAAACCTAACAGTTCACAGTCCTTAATGCATTCAGGTCTTTCCAACTCTGGCCACCATAGTTCATCAAGCTTCTCTTAGGCCAAGGTTTCAAATCCATCTGCATTTCTCTAGTTGCAAAAGGCCAAAGCCACAGAATTAGGGTTCTAGCAATGATAGATCCCACTTTCTGATACCAAAGCAGTTGTAGTTAACATTCTTATTGCTGCACTAAAAAGAACCCAACCAAAGCTGCTTGTGGAGGAATTTATTTACTTTGGCTTTTGGACTCCATCATGGCAAGGAAAATGACAGTATGAGCAAAGGGTGACATCACCTCTGTCATAGGTCACAGCAATGCAAACAGTGGCAGGAAGATATACCAAACACTGTCAAGGGGAAACTGGCTGTAACCCCCAGAAGCCTGTCCCCAACAACACACCTCCAACAAGGTTCCAACTCCAAAACTGCCACCAGCTGGGGAATCAAGCATTCAGAATGCATAAGTTTGTGGGGGACATCTGGATCAAACCTTCATAGTAGTTAAATTACAATATGGTGAGGAGAGGTTCTTTACTCATCTTGTCTGTTTGTTCTAAATACCTCCTGTGTTTGTATTGGCACCTCCCCTATTTGGGGGAAATTTTTCTCTATGATTTTGCTGAAAATATTTACTATGCTGTTAGGGTAAATTCTTTCTACTATAACCTGAATTCTTACATTTAATCTCTTTATAATGTATTTATTGAATGTCTTGAAAATCCCACTTATACCTTCTTAATTTATTTTTCTTTTGGTTGGAATAGTCTAGATCTTCCACCTGTTTTGTAGCTTAGATATTATGTCCTCTCCTTGATCCTTTTTATTGGGTGTCCTTCGTGTTTTTTTTTTAAAATCTGACTTACTGTATTTTTCGTTTCTTGTATTTCAGATTGGTATTTATTCAGTATTTCTATATCCTTACTCATATCTTTTTTCAACCTCCTTATTTGGTTTACTGTGTGCCTCTTCTTGAGTTTGTTTTCTTCTTTGATTCCTTTGAGTTCTTCTTTGATTTCTTTGAACATACTTATAATCATTCTTTTGAATTCTCTGTGTGGCATTTCAACCAAATTGGTATCACTGGAAGTAATTTGTGTTGGCCATATAATTTTTGAGGAATTATATTATCTTGAATTTTTTGTATTTCTTATAATGTGGAGATTTTTGCATCTTGAGTTATTTCAATGCCTGTTTTTGAAGTTATCTTCTGTGTTCTTAGATGTGTAAATGAGAAGTCATATATCTTCAAGGTAGGATCTCAAGGTGCCAGGTGTGGCTCCTATATTACTTCCAGAATAAGAGTAGGAGTGACCCAATCTGTTGGATGGTTGGCCTGGAACTCATGATGATCCTTGAACCTCTGCCTCCCCAGTGCTGGGATTAAAGGCATGTACAACCCTGCCCAGCTTCAGGTTTTCGGATTTGCAAGGTTGGTGTAAGTGGATAATGCCTTCACTGTAGTTCTGTCCGTGCTGGCTCAGGCAGCACCAGGCAAGTAGCTCTTCCTAGTAGATCATGGACCCATCTGGTGCCAATTCTGCCTGGTTGTATGGCTGTCAGAAGCTTTGGTTTTTTCCTGCTTCTCTGCTGGGGTTAATAATTTCTTACACACCTTCACTTTCAGTAGAGGAGTGCATTTCACATTATTTTCCCCACCATCAACACAACTCCACCATCTTAACCAGAAGTCTTATTTTATTAATTTATTTAATTATTTTTGAGACAAAATTTCATGTGGTTCAGACTGGCCTTAAATTCTAAGTCACTACATAGCTGAAAATGACCTGAACGGTCCTTTTGCAGCTTCCTCCTAAGTCCTGGGATTGCAGTTGAGCACCACCAAGCCCAAGCCTACATTTTTATTCAAAAATGGCCATGTACTTGTTTTTTTATTATCTGGTTTGTTATTGCATAAATGGACTCATATTTTATCTGTGGCTTATATTTATTGCTTTCTGGGGTATTTGTTTTGAGGCTAGCAACTTATAAATTGATTTCGAACAATATATTTTGTTGCCTGGACACTTTTCAGAAACATTCATTCATTTTTTTTTTTTATATTCCATAGACTCTGTGGGTTCTCTCTGTGGTAGGATGAAAACAAATTCTATTACATGTTATGCAAACTCTGTGTGCTTCAGAAAAGCTGACTTTCCCTAAGGTTTCAGGGAGGTTTCAAAGAGCCAGTCTTTCTGGTCCAGATCACATAGTTATCATTTATAAAATTCCCCTAGCATAGTTTTAGACGTTTTAAGAATTAGTACTTCATATGCAAGTGGAGATCACATTTTACGGAAAGAGAACTCCCATGGTGCATGCTATTGGCCAAACAGTAGCAGGTTCTTTCAATATATCTGAATTTCCTTATGTTGATGCAATTAACAATACAGGTTGGTAGAATTTAATCCACATTTATCAGCTTTCAAATGGAAACCTCCCACAGTGTCTCATGGAAAAGAGAGAGACAAAAGGAGGATATGCAATTTAAGATCTCTCCTCCAGGACTTTTCCAGGGTTTTATAAAAACTTTTTTAAAAAGCCTTCAAAATCACACACATTCATGTTCATTTGTTTTAAAGTTATGTTACACCCACACCAATAGATAGAAGAAATAAGATTTCATAAAAATAAGATGTGAGATTTCTCAGCATTTGATTAGTTTTCAAAGTTTCTACAGAATTAAATCAAATTTTCCTGCTGGCAATCTCTGTGTTCAAAAAGATGTGGTGTTGTGATTTTATTTTGACTTTTATGTTGTGTTCTTAGGTGCCTCCAACCTTTTGGAAACAAGAACAAACACATTTTTTCTGCCTGTGTATAGGCAGAAGAATGACAAATATATGTATTTCGAGGTAGCAGTGTTCTTACTTAAACATTTCAGAGAATATTTTAGAGTGTAGGACAGGGGAAGGCAGTCCTGAAGGGGCCTTAACCATCACATAGGAGTCCAGAGCTCACTTTCACCAAATGTCTTTGTGAAAAATAATTTATCCAATTTTTGTTTGCTTGTTTTTATGAAACTTGAAGCAGCTATCAAACAGAACATTTTTCACACTGTCTGGCATCATCAGTTAAATTACATAAAGAAAAACTGAACTCCATATCCCTGTGAAGTGGGTGTATTAAATGCCATAGATTTTTTTGGATGGTTCATTTAAATTAAAATGGTTGAAAGCTTGCTGACAGAATTCAAAAGAACTTGGCAGTGAGTTCCTAGTACAAGATCTGAACAGATAGAATCTTTGCAGATTTTATTAAAGGTCAATTCCCTCCCTTCTTGCTTTCTTCTGTCAATGAAACAATTGTTATGGGAGATAATGGAAATTGATCCACAGACTACAACAGTGTGTTTCTGATTACACACAGGGTTAAACATGTTTGAAGGATAGAATTAGAATAAGTTAAATCAATGATATTTTTGGCTTTTTAAAGAGTTTAGGGGTATGGAGATAGCTCATTTAATGAAGTCCTTGCCTTGCAAGCATGAAGACCATAGTTTGGTCCACAGAACCCATAGTAAAGGATCAGGTTTAGTGATGCACGCTTGTAATCCCAGGTCTAGGGTAGTGGAGACAATAAGATCCTTGGCCACCCAGTGAAGCCTAATTGGTAATCTCCTGGTTAATGAGAGACCCTGTCTCAAAAAAAAGGGTGGACAGTGATCCTGAGGAATGACACCTAAATTTGTTCTCTGACCTTTACAATCCACATGTACCTGTACGTACATGTGCACAGGTGCTTACACATACACTCATGCATGAAAAAGATAGAATTTAAATATACTCATCAATTCATTCGGCATTTACATAAATGATGGGCCTTCCCTCCAAGAGTTTGTTATTTAGTAGGGAAAGTAAGAGCACCATGCAAATTTAACATAAAGTGGAAAATAAATTCTATGAAGGAATTATCTGTAAATGCGCTATATCAGCTCTGAAAGAATCATGACTTCTTAGTTGGGGATCAGTTAAGGCTTTCTGAAAGGAAGAGGTGACATTGGTACTCAACCTAACATAGTGATGTGGGGCAGGGAAGGGCATTTGAGTTTCAGGGAACAGTCTGAAGACAGAGGTTGCCAAGCATTGGGTGGGAAAGCAGAGAGCTGTGCCATGTACATACATTACAGGGTAATAAAACAGGGATATGTAGTAGGATGCTCAGGATGTGTTGTGACTCTGGATGGATTACATGCCAGGCTTCAATTGATAAATCAATTGTCACTAATATAGCTGGAGAACTCAGCACGCTACAGAGATTCTAACAGCTTGGGAGAGATATGAAGAAGTCATTTAGCAGAAATTCTTCTATTTCCCCATATTTTATCCTCTCATTTCTCTATCATCTTATAACTTGAAATGTTGTCTAATGTGTCAAAAATGGACTGACCAAGATTTACAAGTTATGTCTAATGGCAATGCAAGTTAAATAAACATATTTAATACTGTTTCCCTATAATGTGCAGGACACATAGCTCCAAGACAGATTCTTGAAGATTTGGACCCAGCAATCCCAAATGCAGAGTGGAACACCTCATACTCTCTGGGTTTTATGGATGTAACCCCAAAGAACCAAATAGCATAATGTTCTTTGAAGTTTTTTGTTTTATTTGACATATGGCTTGTTAAAATATTTTTATTTATTTTCAAGGAGAGAGAGAAGAGGAGAGGAGAGGAGAGGAGAGGGGAAGGGCAAAGGGGAGGGGAGGAAAGGAAAGGAGAGGAGAGGAGAGTAGAGGAGAGGAGAGGAGAGGGAGACAATGGGTGTGCCAACAGTGGTTGCAAACTCTAGATGCATGTGCCATTCTGCACATCTGGCTTTATTTGTGCACTGGGGAATCAAATCTGGGTCATTTGGCTTTGCAGACAAGTGCTTTAATTGCTGAACCATCTCTCTAACCAGATACATTACTTTTTATTTTATTATTCTTACTAATATTAAAAATGAGAGATGTTTAACTGTTCCCACAAAAAGATATTTTGTAAAACTGATACATAAGGAAGATGAAGGACATTCATGCAATGCCTTGTCTGCTTTTTTTTTTTTTTGAGGTTTAATTTTGCCTAGTTTGGGGCACACAGGATAACAGATATCCATACCTTTAAGAACCTTATAAATATATCAAGAAGTTATGATAGAAATATTTTGTAGTTACTTGACTTTTATCAAAACTTCACATTAGCTTTTTGAGATATATTGCCAGGAAGTGTTTAATTGAAAACTGCCCAGATAGAAAATAAGCACACAGGATCCCAGAAGAGGTGAAAGCACGACTTGAACATTTACACTTGGTCACACAAGGCTAATATAACACTGTACTTTTCCTCTTGATAGAAGTTGATTTTGTGAAAGCTGTTGGATACAAAGGGCTAAAGGACTTATCACATTCAAGCATTTTTAATCAGATTAGTGACAAGAATTTTAAAGTGCTGTTTAAATATGATCACAGAGGCATTCTCACCATTTGCTAATGCAGCCTCAATTTCTATACTTGTCATCAGCTTCTTTCTTTACATTTTTTAAGGTTTATGACAATTTGGGCATTTTATTTTAATAATGATCATTTATCCCACTTACTCCAAACTTCTACTAAAGAAAGGGAGCTATTTTGCCACACTCATTGTAAATTAAGGTTAAAAAACTATAATGATTAACAGGGAAACAATCAGCATTCAAGGTGCTGATATAAGAGGATTCAGAGTCTAATGTCAGTTTGGGCTACAAGCAAGAGTCTATCTGAAAAACTAAATCAAAATATCAACAACCAACACCCAACATGGAAATACAATCACAATATAAACTTGTACAGGAAGACAGTAGTTGGGTAATTTAGTCAAATATATACTATTTAAATATATATTCACATTCAAATAACTTTGGAACTGTGGAACTCTGTAATCAGGCATTAATGAGTATCATTAAGAACTTTCTGATTTTTAAACTATTTTTTGTGAATGTGCATAGTATATGTGGTGTGTGTTTAGTGTGTATGGTATATGCACATGTATGTAGATGTGCATACCCTGTGAGAGCATCTGTGGAGTCCAGAGCAAAACAATTTTAATCACGGAAACAGCAAATTGATTGAAATGAAACTTAGAATCTTCTGCCAGGTTTTGATCTTACAGTATTCACCGGTACTTTGTGCTTACTTTTATCTCTGAGGAGTGGATGTTAGGTTACACTGTTTTTCCTATTTCCTATTTTTACCTCTTTTCAAACATGTACATTGTTTGGCAGTTTGGATTAGAGAGGAAAAAGTATCATTTCTGATATAAAGTCAAGGGAATTCCATTATAAGTTTGTGTTGATATCATCTCTTGGTTTTATTCAAGGAGAAAGTCACAGAAGGAGTGCAATATTGGCATGATAGATAATACCACCACCTCTCAATGGAGAATGTTCACATGCTCAGAGGAAGTCTCGTTCTCTAAACACTCAAACACTTGCTGCTTGTCCATTGATAAGAGCTGATTGGCCAGCATTGCTGTCATAAGACACACATGGCTTTGTTCCTCTATATATTCTTATTTACTTTCCTCTTTCTTTTTTATTTTTATTTTTTAATTTACTTATTTGCAAAGAAATTATTTGCAAATTTATTTTCACAAAAGAGGGGAGGGAGAAAAGAGAGTAAATGGGTCCCAGGGCCTCTTGCTACTACTACAAACAAACTCCAGATGCAACACTTTGTACATCTGGCTTTACATGGTTACTAGGGAATTGAAGCCTGGCCATCAGGCTTTGCAAGCAAGTGCTTTTAACTGCTGAGTCATCCCTCAGCCCTTCTTTTAATACCCGATCCTATGCCTCTGGAATCATAATATAATTACTCCTGTACTTATTCTACATTTTCTCTGGGGGCAAAGTATTCATCTATGTGGATGAACCTCAGAATGTGTGGAAGAAGACCAGCCAGAAACTCTTACAAACAACCATAAACCTCCATGTCTCCCATCCATTCCTGAATATCTTGGAATTCCCAAAGAGCCCAGATTCTTAAACTTGGATGTGGGAAATTGCAAAAAAAAAAAAAAAGACAATAGTGAAATATTTCTGAGTGCTGAAAGACCAAAAATTAATTCTATGTCAAATGTGTAATGTGCTCAAGGCATCTCTGCAGTGGTCGCTTATGCTGCATCACTGCACTGCACTGCAGCCTTGGCTCTGAACACATAGCATGCGCTTTGTATTGTGCAAGCCATCATGCCATGGAGCACCCATGAACACTGTGAAGCACCTCAGCTCAGACCACCAACGATTGTACATTATGAAATGTAGTGTTTTTACTGTACATAGTAGGTTTTGCTTTTATAGGAACATAATGGTTAAATTGTGAAAAACAGACTTTCACTATTACCCTCCTATCACCCATCAGCATGAATGAATCAAATTAATTCATTTTTGGGTTGTATTGTGCTAGAATGTTTAAATTGCTCTATGAATTGCTAACTGGCATTTCATAAGAAATTATTAAATGAATTTTGACTTGGGGTTAGAACAGAATTTCCAACAATTTTTGAAGTCACAAATAAACAAACCTGTGTCATTTTGTGCAATGTATTTATGAACAATTTTCAGCAATGATGATCATAAAATCAAAATACCAATCCACTCTGAAAAACTGTTGGTGGGACTTTATATCTAGCAGTATCTAATATTCATCTAAGTACTGGGAAGATGGATCATCAGTTAAAGGTGCTTGTTTGCAAAGCTTTACAGCTTGGGTTCAATTCCCAAACTACCCATGTAAACCAGATGCAAAAAGTGGTGCAAGTGTCTGTCACAAATGCACAAAATTTCCAAGTTGCCTGGCACTCAACTAGATTCATATGTCATTTATTTTCCTTTATTTTGGGATGGTAGTTACTGACTTCTAACTTCTCATTTCTCTGTCTCTGTCTCTCTGTCTCTGTCTCTCTCTCTCACACACACATACTTCTGTACACTGGTGGAACTCCTTGAATTAATTATTGATTGGCACTTAGTGTAAACTTCCATGCACTAATGTCTGTATTTTTAGGTATGTATCTTTTCTCCCAAACCAGCACTTAGCTCAATGCCATAGTCTTGATTTCTTGCTCATTCTTGCATTTTGAAATGGGGATATAATAGAAAACATGTTGTAGATAGCTTTGGTTCAGAACCACTGGTTCTCTTGAAGGGATCAGGGATAACATGATTTCTATCTGCACACACACACACACAATATGAATTCCAGAGGACATAATAGATATAATTGTGGACAAGAAAATTTTTAGTGATCTACCGTGAGACAGAGTTTTCTCTTGTATGTTTATTTGGATTCCTTCCTCTAACTTCCTTCTAGATAGACAAGATTTCTTTGTAAATATAATAATATTTTAATTATCTTATATGGTAACACAACCCTTGTCATTTGCTGACTGTTTCTACCTACTAAAATGTCAGATCCTCACATAACTTAAAAATAGATATATATATGCTGTTTATTTTTATGCGTGGGTGTTTTGGGGCAAGTAGGTGGGAATACTGTCTCTGAAATTGTCACATTTCAAGGAAGTCTTAGTAAATGTAGAAAAGTTGTAAAATAAAACAAGAACTTTTATCTTCTTCTAGTGAACATTATTATTTCCATGCTTAACTCTCTTCACTCCCCCTTGATTTCCTAAGTATATCCTATTTTATTCAGCTAGTTGCCTTCAGCCATGTCCATGGGGTGCCTTCAAGCTTTCCAGTCTCCCCTCTTTGCAAGTCTTATTCAGCATCAAAAGCCTGGGCAAGTCACTATGGGACCCAACTTTAGTCAAAGAGATGCCAAGGGCAGCATTGTATGAAGTTGCATGGAATGTAATTTACTGATGCAGAAGAGATCACAAGTGCTTTTTTTCTTCCTTTAGATTTCAGAATGTATGGATATGAAAATTAGAATTTGCACATCCATTTATGTATGTATATATAAATCTATATATGTATGCATGTATGTATGATGCATGTATTGAGATAGGATCTCACTCTGTGACCCAGGCTGTTCTGGAACTCACTATACTAACATCAAGCTCATGACAATCTTCCTGCTGGGATTACAGATGTGTCCCACCATATCTGACCTATTATTTGTTTCTTGATTGATTGATTTTTATTTACATGAAGATGCCAATGAAACACTGGATCTCATCCATCCTGAGGCAAGTCTTCCTCATGACTTGAATTTAAGAGGGCCCACATATTACTACTGAAGTCATTTTGAGTAATTTTTGCAACATGCATCAGAACATACCTTACCATTAAAAGTGTTGCTTTCTCTTTGGATAAAGATGAGCTCTAGATCAGTACTATCCAATGGATGAAGTTCACATAATGAAGACACTTGTCCATGTGGTTAGAGAAAAATGAAAAATTCCAGAGAAACCCAGGACCTGAGTTTCTCATTTTATTAAGTGTTCATTAACTTATGTTTAAGTAGACTCATGTCTTTACTAGACACCTTTTTAGGAGGAACCAATCTAGATAAGCCAAACATATGATAGTTGGGGCCACTCTAAGCTTCTGTCTTCAGATGGCTATTAATAATGATTTTAAATTTCATTTTAGATTTGATGAGCAATTCAAAATAAAACAAAGCCTGTATATGATTTAATTGAAATGTCAATGGCACTGGGATATGTGTGTATACTGTGCTGTACATACATATATATCTGTGTGTATTAGAAGTTTTGTAGTTCCTTAGATTTGTATTTCATGTAGCTTTTTAAAAAATATTTTCTTTATTCATTTTAAAGCAGAGAGATACAGAGAGAGACAGAGATAGAGAGAGAGCGAGCACCAGGGCCACCACCTTGTGGGTCTGGCTTATGTGGGTACTGGGGAATTGAACCAGGAGCCTTAGGCACTGCAGGCAAGTGCCTTAACTGCTGAGCCATCTCTCCAGCCCTCATGTAGCTTTAACAATGAGCATGTGTCTATTCCTTGCTAAACAACCCAAGATAAACACATACAAAATCCCTTAGCAATGAAAAGCATATGTAATTTTATATAGATGTATGTAAGTGCTAAAAACATAGAAAAGGGAAAGATTACAAAGCCTTTTTTTCACTAATTCTAGCCAACATCGTTTCCTCCAAAGGATGCTAAGACTCTTAAATTACATGATGTGCAAAATGGGCCATCTGCTATCTGAAGATGGCCTGGCTCTCATCTTAAAAATAATTGTATGGCTGTTTTTAAAGCCTTATATCATCAAGAAAAATTCCTCCAAAAACCAAGTGGTTAATTAATGGTAAAACTTTAACTTCTTTATATCGTATTTCAAATGTTTTAGTGATTATAACTATATCAATATCAATTATAACAATATCATCATTTAAATTTGCCATTCAAAAGTAAAAATATCTAAAAGTACTTAAAATTTTTTTATTGATATCTTTCATAATCATAGACCATAAACCATTAGGATTCCCTCCTCACCCTCCCCCATATCTCTTCCCCTTCTCAATTAGTCTCTGTTTTGTTTCAGTGTCATCATCTTTTCCCCCCATAATATGTAATTATTGTCAGATACTGCAAAGTCATGAAGATTCAGGCCATTTTGTGTCTGGAAGTTTGCATTGTAAGGAGTCCTACCCTTCCTTTGGCTCTTGCAATCTTTCTGCCACCTCTTCTGCAATAGAGACTGAGCCTCAGGAAGCATGACAGAGAAGTCCCAGTGCTGAGCACTCCACTTTCATTTCTTCTCAGCACTATGGCATCTCTTGAGTAATCCCAGTGGTCACCACCATCTGAAAAAGAGAAGCTTCAGTAGCCAAAAGTGAGAGTAGCGTTATTATATGAGTATGCTCAAATTTTTTTAAGTGCTTGTAAGGGCGTTTGGTTGGCATAATATGTGCATTTATCCAGCCAACAGCTGGTGTTACTCCCCTAGAGTTCATGACCTCCCCCACCATAGGCTTTTGACTAGGTCTTCAGAACAAGGCATGTATTCTTTCCCATGGACAGGCCTCCAGTCCAATTAGAGAGCAATTGGTCCCCCCTCCCCCACAATAGACATGCCACTATTGCCCCAGTTGGCTCATTTGGCCTGGCTGACCCATCTTAAGGTTTGCAAGGTCCAGTGCTGTTTACCACCATTGATGACTTCTCTCTCCCATAAGGCTGCAGCTGTAGCTTTTAACCAACTTTCTATCAGCTGGTTAACAGGGATATTTGCAGTTTAGCTCCAGCTTGATTTCTCAGTGACCTGTAGCCCAAGCATATGTGGTCTTCAGCAACAGGGTCTTAACCATCTCATCCTGGTGAGCAACCAAGAGCTTTGACAATGGCCTGTAATGTAATGGGGGCCTAAGGACTCACCCTCACCAACAACTCACTGGAAAGTATCGAATCCCTGGCACTGAAGTTTTCTGGTAACAACCTAACGTGCCATTATATGAGGGAGAACATTCAGTATTTGACTTTCTGAGCCTGAAAGTACTTTTAAAATTAATTGTACAATGCCAGAAAGTGCACTCTTTTTAGGGATTCTAACCCAGAGAGAAAAGAATGCAACAAACCACAGAGTATGAACAAAATATTTGGCTACTAGTTAAAATTTCAAAAGTCTAGGGCTCAAAAGAAATTATTCCACAGGAGAAAGTTCACAATGTTTAGGATGATCCAACAGACAAATACTGCTCCCTCCAAACAAGGTTTGAATGAAGAGCTGGCAGCTTGTCTGTTCAGGTTACTCAAGGAGGCAGACAACCTTCAGATAGAAGATACGAGCTGTCAAGTTCATCTAGCTGTAATTGGAGTATATATTGACTTTGGTCAGTTTAGTAAAGAGAATATCAACTTACAAAGTGCTAGCTATGATGGAGATGTGATAACTGAAGATCATTGCTACGATGTCTGCCACTTTCAGGAAGAACTGTCTTTGAAAGTTCATAGCAACTTTAAATTGCTGCCACAGTTGCAGTCCAACAGGAGCTTTTTGTTGGCTGTTAAACATAAATGTATATAAACATGGTAATTTGCTTGAACATATCCTTTGTCATTCAATTAAATTAAAATTGAATAATTATAAGCCTCTAGATAAAATAATTAATGCTTCCATGATGTATAGTTAATGGTCTATTAATGATCCTATTATACTATTCTATTTTAAGTGTTTGTTTGTTGAAAATATTTCATCAGAAAAATAATTCACATTGCAAAATGTGATTGAGGATTAATAATTTCTTATCATCTCAGCTCATTTTTTCATGGAAATTAATCATTCTAGGCTTCAATGACTTATGGGTTTATAATTACTCATCATTAACTATTTTCAACGTACACTATATCCAAGTATAAAAATTGGCAGTAAAAATTAAATTAAAAAAACAAACTGGGGAGCCATTGAGGAAGATAATGTCAACCTCTGGCCTCCATCTGCACACATACACACATGCACACACATATACATGTGAATACACACACAAACATGCTTATAGTGGTTTGAAGATTTGGCTTTCTTGAAACAGTGTTCTTAAACAACTTTGCTAACTTAGCACCATAAAACTTGGTTCAATGTCTTCTCTATTCTCATTTAAATCTGTAATTTAATGGTTTCTAAAAACTTAGAGAAAGAGAAAGAAAATTCAGTGTTTTGGTTACATTAGGAAAAGTGTTTTATGCTCAGCATTTAAAATTTTTCTTTCTTTAGTCTAGTTCTTAGTTTAAGAAAGGGTACAGTATAGATAAAAATCAACGAGAAAGTCTGTTTCTGCACCACTCAATTAGATGACTGTTCTCACTGGGAGTCTATGAAGCAGACTCAATAAAAAATTGCAATTGCAATAAAGTTTTGAAAACCATATTGTCACACACAGAAATACTGAGAATGTTCATTTCTTAGAATCTTAAGCTCCTTAGGTTACCACCTATGATGCTTGCCAATAATATCCTACTAGTGCTAACAGGGGCACGATCCTTAACTTTCGGCACTTGATGGCTCCAAGGCCATCACTAATGAGCTTTAAAGCCTTATACCTCCAGGTCAGCAGTTTGGATGAAACAGAGGCTGGAAGTGACAGAAAGTCATTATCATCCCATGATAGTTCAATGGTCTTTGTGAAGGGGAGTCATTGTTTCAGGCCACTTTCTCATGCATAGCATCTCCCTCAATAATGTCTGTTAGGAGAGTAATTGGCAAAGACCTAGAGGAAGACCAGTTCAACCAGCAATGGTGGGGTCCTCTTTGCTATGGCTACCATAAGCAAGCAGGAATTTTTAGTGGGAAAGATTTTCCTTCACAAAATGTACTTGAAAAACAGGGCTAGATAAATAAAAAAAGAAAAGAGAAAGACTGAAGGGAAGAGAGAGAGTGAGAAAGAAAGAAAGAGAGGAGAGAGAGAGAGAAAGAAAGAGAGAGAGAGAGAGAGAGAGAAAGAGAGAGAGAGAGAGCAGTATGGAAAGAGCAAATCAAAATGCAATTGACTCTTCATCCAAAAGCTTGCTTAGGCCTATGTGACCAAGGCATTTAATTCAGAAAAGGCTTAACTATGCTTCTTTTCACTATGATTTTTAAAAATTTTACCCAAGGCCTATTGGTTAGGGGCCAAAAAATGTTAAATACCTTGAAATACTGTGCCTTCACTACAAATGTCATGGTCCTTTTTAGGAAGTTCTACTGGCTTGACTCAGTGAAAGAAGGCTTCTTAATCTTTCCCCTTCCAAGACTTTTAGCACTTATGTCTGTAGAAACACAATTATATATTGCTCTGCATGTTTGTCTGAGGTTGTCTGGCAAGGAATTAAACATATGCTTATTCTTATAGCTCCCAATACATGAAATACAAACCCAAATGTATAGAACACTTCCAGTTCACATATATTTATGTGTATACACACACACACACACACACACACACACACACACACACAGACACACTCATGCATGCTTCTGTGCCTTTGGTACTTTAATCAATCTGAGATTTTTGGATTTAGATTATTATTATTATTTCATTATTAAAACCACCATGTGGAAAAGTTCTACTGAACAGTATTAGTCTGGATCACATTTTCATCTATATTATTTTAAAATATTTTATCTTCTAAAATAATTCAGTCATCACAGTGACCTTTAAAAATAAAAATGAAAATGGCAAAATATAAACAGGTTAGAGTTGGAAGCTTATAATGTCTCATTGGCTACTGTATTTTGTGCATTCTTTTTACATATCTATAACTTAGGACATTTGAAGAGCTTAGAGTTTAAAAAGTTAAAAGATTTTGATGGCTGTTTTGTTTTCAACAATGATATTAATAATCTGGTGGTGTTTTTGCTCCTTGCATTAGGTCTGCAGTAAGAAGCATATCAATCATGTGGTTCTGGGATCTCTCAGCTTCTTTTTTTTCAGTTTTAATGAATGATTATACTTGCCTGCACAAGCATAAAATCCATAACCCCATTTAGAAGATGAGGACATACAAACACTTTTCTAATTTCCCAGAGCAGAAATCCACCAGCACCTCAGAATATTAGAACTCCTGTCTTAGCAAGCAATCTGTTTGAACTATTGTCTTCTATATTTTTTTTCTGTTAATGATGATCTGACTTAAAAAGAGTTTGGGAATTTTGTTGGATAGGAAAGGGGTAACTGTTGACAAATCTAATTTCATTTTGAGTCATTATCAAAGTGAATCTATCTTAGCAATCTGTATTTTTCTCAGCTTATTCATAACAGTCAAAGGAAAGATAATATCTCTGTGCTTATAGTGTAAAGTTCTGGACAGCAGCAAGTAAGCTTTTTATTAAATTCTTGCCCAGCAGCTCATTTGTCAGGTCTAGAAATGACTAGTTAATGTTATCACACACACAAAATCATCTATGGCTGATATGGAAAAATAAAATATTCTAAGTGTTCAAAGAACAGTGTGTCCATATTGTTCTCGATGTCACTTTTATAATTAAGTAAGCATTACTTGTTTCACTCACCTAGACAATTTTTCCAATGCAAGTCAGATCAATTTAGAAAGCTTGGAGGGAAGGGAGAAATCAGGGAAACAAGATTTTTGCAGAGCTATGGGCTAATACTGCTGTACTGTTAATCACATTCCTAGGAACATGAATGGGAGAACGGTTTATTGGTCAAAGGTGAATTAAGGAAGTTTCCCATCCAGTGTACAGTAAGATTTGCTAAAACATACTGGGTACTGGAAGTTTTTCTTTAAAAAATTATTTATCTATTTATTTGCAAGGAGAGAAAGAGAGAGAGAGAGAGAGAGAGAGAGAGAGAGAGAGAGAGAGAGAGAGAGAGAGAGAGAATGGCCAGGCCAGGGTCTCTAGCCACTACAAAAAACTCCAGATACATGCACCACTTTGTACATTTGGTTTTATGTCAGTACCGGAGAACTGAAACCTGGTTGTTAAATTTTGCAGGAAAGTGCCTTAAACTCTGAGTCATCGCTACAGCCCCCAGGAAGTTTAATATAGCAAACTCCTTAGAGTTTAACAAATTAACCTGACGGTGTCTTTAAAAAAATGATCAGGACAATAGAAGTTTGGATGTCCTACTATTTTAACCTTAATGAAATTATTAGTTCTAGATATCCATAAATAAATTTTTGCTATCATTTTCTCCAGAGAATTTATGCTACACCTACCACGAGATAACTCAAGAGTTTAGTTCCAGAAAATACATTAGCTGAAAAAATATGCTTTTCCATAAAAAGCTTACAATATCCCTCTTATGGGGAGCTGAACATGTTATAGCCCTTATTTTAAGTGCCTGATGTTTTGATGCTGAGACCCTATGAGAAAGTATTTTCCAAGTAGATGAAGATTGTGATATTCTAAGCTATCATGATAATGGAATCCCTTTATCTCAGGGACTGATGCAAATGTTCAAATTTGCCCTGGGTGAGCACATCTGAACACAAGAACTATAGAAAAACCAGGACGAAGCCTGAGCCTGAGCATAGCGAACAGGTCAAGAGAATGGTGACAGTTGAAGTGTGCTTTCTCTCCTCCTCATTGAGCTCCTGACTGCAAAGGGAAATTTCATCTCCACTCACCTTCATTTATCAAATGATAACCAATACCCCAACAAGATAGACTAGTGAGACTCCTTTGGGTCCTTTCTGAGCAAAGGCAGACAGATCTAGTTTCATTCAGAGACAAGGCAGGTGAGCTTCCCAGACAGCATGGGGTAGGTTAACTGGAGGAATGGTGACTGTGGGAGGACATCAGCTATAATTTATCTAGACTTAGTAATACTTTTCCTTTTGGTATGACACACTGCTCAACAAAGGAAGAGGCACCCCAGTTAAGTAATTGACCAGATCAGAGTGCTTACAAAGGACTTCTGAGCTGAATTAACTTGTCTTGACATCACTGGTGCTCATCTTCCAGGGGTCAGTCCAAGAACAAATCTACTTAATATCTTCATCAGTGACAGAGATAATGGAAGAGAACGAGCAGGCCCATTAATTAACTTTAGGAAAGACACAGGATTGCAAGGGATGGATTGTACATGCTAGGACAGGGTATGAATCTTAAGTAGTTTTTGCCATGATAAAGCACTTCTCCTTTGCATTCAAAATCTCAAAGTCTGTTTGTGCTTGGTACATCCCTGCAGGCATGGCTAAGAAAACAAATATGTGATCTCTTGTTACTGCGAACCTGTGTGGCTTACTTGCTAATGCCAAGAGCATCAGGACTGGAATGGCTTTGCTTTAAGCAGGGGCATTCATTCCTTATGTAGGTGCACTTCAAAATGGTTTTCCTTTCCCAACAGGTGGCTCTTCCCCAGAATTTCAAAGCCATGCTGCATTGGTGTAAGGTAGGATCAGTTACATAATATCTGGGGCCCATTACAAAAACCTGCTGAAACTGCTACAGTCTAGTTCATACAGCAGTAAAAAATGCCAAGACAGGCACTAAGACATAAGGTGGATCCCATTTTCACTGTCTCCCTGCCAACTTGTCAGGATTTTAAAAATAAATTATTACCTAATATCATCTAGAAAAGGAAAAAAAAACCTTAAATTAGTAAATTATTTTTATTAATTTTATATAGTGTGTTATCAGTTTAAAATGCAAATATGAGGGCATTTAACTCACTTGTGGATTTAACAAAATTAAGCAATTTGTGTCTTGCAGCTCACACATGTATCTGCATTTTTCTTGGAGTATGATAGAAATGCTATGCAAAGCAGATTCAACTTTTTAAAATAATTCACTTTCCTTTTGTTTGTTTCTTTTTTTTTTTTGAAAAAAAATTTTTATTGTCCATAATGAGTTACATTATTTAGTGGGCAAACGATGAGTTGCTATCCCCAGTTCCTCAATAACCCCCTTCCCCATCCCCAGTCAGCTGGATATCCTCCTCTCTGGGTCGTCTGCATCCGTCCTTGTGGCAGGAGACCATGGATAGCCTAGTACTCAGCCCGGTCCTCCTGTCCCTAGTATGTTGTTACTCAGGGGCATCATGCCTATGGATAGTCTCCCCCACCACGGCTCTCACACTCTTTCTGCCCCCTCTTCCGCTCAGTTTCCTGAGTCGTGGTGGGTGAGTATTAAGGCTGCTTTATTGTTGAGGTCTTAGTGGTCTCTGTACTTCTGCTTTAGGTTGTGTGGAAAATAGTTGGTGTCTGTCTGGCTTATCCTGTGTTGACTGATTGGCTGTGGTTAGGGGTCTCTTGTTCCAGGGTGATCTGGAATTCACTATGTAGTGTCAGGCTTGCCTCAAACTCACAGCAATCCTCCTACCTCTGCCTCCAGTGTGCTGGGATTAAAGGCATGCACCACCATGCCCGACTCTAAATAAACTTTTCCTCATTTTTCAAGCTTATGTTATAAGGATACATTCCTAGAAGTTTGTTGTGTTAAAACATCACACACACATTTTAAATTTCTTGATATTTGTTGACATGGTAGATATATTGATTTTTACTTTTGCTAGAGATTTACTATAACTCCAGTCACTCTCCTGTAACAATCTTTGCTATTTTGGTAAATGAAAAAAAAAGTTTGGTTAAAAAAATAAAGATTATTGTTTTCTCACTTGGATTCCCATGTCATGAAAGTGTCTATTTCTTGTCCTTTTGAACACTGCTTGCTCTCATAGCCTTGATTACCTCGAGGGAGAATGGGAGAAGAAAACACTGAGAAAAATTTTACAGAATCTGTCATTCCTGATGTTCCTACTTTCCTAGCTACTATCCCTTAACAAAAATGAATCAGAAAAATACTGACTTCTTATTGTATGAACTGGCCTGGCACATCACTGGCCTTACATTAGGAGGCTCCTGATAAAAAGATACTTCTTTTCTTCGTCATTCTCTCCCTACATGTTGGTCATCTCTGTAGAAGTGTGATCCCAGAAACCTTCCCAAGTTTTTTTCCCCATATTTATTGTAAATAATTAAATACATTGCATGAGCAAGTCTTTTTATGATGGTATCCCCATTTCCCGCTTCTCTGTTCCCACCCAGCTGGGGGCCTTCCTACGTGGGCTTGCTGGACCAGTCCATGGGATAGGGAGTTATGGATTGTACCAGAGGTAGACAGATTTTTTTCTCTCTCTCCCCAACCATGGCTCTTACAGTCTTTCTTCCTCCTCTTCTGCTCAGATCCCTGAGTCATGGTGGGTGAGTTTTAGGTCTGCTTTATACTGTTGAGGTCTTAAGAATCTCTGGATTTCTCCTTTAGATCGAGTTGGGTATCCTCAGTATCTGTCTCCATTATCCTTTCCCAGATTATCTGATTTGCTATGGAGGTAGGTCTCTTGCTCATCTAACCACTTCCTTGAAGGTTTCCTTTGGGCTCAATATCATAAGTCAGGGGTGGTTCATCTCCTGCTTGGGTGACAGGTAACATCACCAGTCCTGTTTGTGGGAATGGGTTGTCCAAGGTTCTCGCTGTCTTCTGGCCTAGGGCCCAGGTCGGTGGGCAGGGTCCAGGGGTGCAGGGGTCGGTAGGAAGCCAAGGCAAAGCTCCCTCGTCTGGCCTCTCCTGGGGCCAGAGGGTCAGTGGCTTCCCAAGGTTTTTGTTTAAAAGGTTCAGGCTGTTTTGCTATATTAAGGAATGCCAGAGCAAATAATGCTAGAGAAACATATTAGGATGCCAAATTCTCATGCTTTCTCTGAAGCTGAAACCCAGCTTTACCCCGAGGAACCCAGTTCTTTAGAAAATCAAGCTAAAAGGGAAATGAAATGAAAGACAGTCTACAGTAAATTTCATTTAGACCTATTGTTTAATTTATATTCTGAGCTCTTGGATTCCTTTTAGCCCTAAACACACAGGATCCTGTTCCTGTGTGTTTGGCCAGTCTGTATTTCATCCTGTCTTTGGACCTTATGTATATTTCTGGAAGCTTTTGACATCAGCTGGTTTTTTATTTTTGGAAGAAGTCTGGTTGAGTGGAATATTTTCTTAACACGTCTATTTGTTTAAGTTCCTTCCATTAAGCTTAATTTGGCTTTCTTTTTTTTTTTTACTTTAATCATATGATGGTTGTTTTTAAGATTTTATTTACTAATATGTATTTAGAATATTTCAAAACTTAACTATTATTACTATTTTTACAGTGCTGGGGATTAAACTGCTTGACCACTGAGCTATATACCTCAACCCATCTTTTAAATGCTTTGCCATATTTTCTGTGTATTTGTTTGCTTACTTCCATTTTCGAATAGTCCTGGAACAGACATGGAGGGAGATTTGCTAGGAAGTACAGTGCAGACACTCTTACCCACCAGTGGACCTTTTGCAGATTAGGTGTGCTTCATATTATGAGGCATGCGGCTGAGCATGATTTGATTGCCTCATTTCTGACCCAGCAGTCAAGGATGTTCTGCTTTGCTGGAGGGAAGTGCTCACAGCTATTACCTATGTTGTAGTTTTTTTCTTCTTTCTTGAGGATTAACAGAAGAACTGAATTTTCAGGGTTTTCCATATGGTTGCTTTCCCTGTAGCACTAACATTGAGCTAAGAAAAAAAAATGAACACACACCCACTCTTCATTTCAGAGAAAGGAAAGTCCTGGGTCATTTTGTATTCCTTACACTCTAGAAGGCTGACTATAAAGGCTTACACTTCCTGCTGTGATTGTATCCTCCTTGAAAGAAACGAAGCAGCAACATGAACTTAGTTCTCTTTATCTACACAGTGAGTCTAAGCCCCAATTTTTTAATGCACTTATCATTTCTCTGCCTGGCATTCCCCTATAGGAGAGATTGAATTTAACAAATGTACACCAAGCATGATAGCTGACACTAATTCAATGAGCAGAAGGTTAAATCCAATCATAATTCCTGAGGTAATGGAGATGGGTAGAGTATGCAGATCTCTGAACAGTCAAAGAGATTAAATAAGACTACAAAGCCCCTTTGACTACATAGCCACTAGTATATTATAATAGCATTTTAAGGTCAGATGATACTGGAGCCCAAAGATTAATTTTCTTAAAAAGAAAAAAAAAACATCATAGTCAAGCTGATGCAATATTTTTTTCCAAACCAGCAAGCCGTTAGGCTCAAGTGCAGAAAAATATTAGCTAAATACATTCTGTAATGGATGCATTAATTTGCAGAGCCCATTTCCCTGAATGTGCATAAAGTCTTGAACGATTTTAATTCAGATGGATTTTAAAGATGCTAAAATCCGTAAAGGCTGTCTGAGAAGCTTTAAAAAATATATAAATTAGTCACATTCAGGAAGTTAGGAGAAGAGAAGAAGAAAGACTTCCAGAGGCTTAAAAAATATGCTTGATTTAATGTCTGTCAATGAAAGCTATGGTCCAGTACTTCCCATGAGACTTCATGGTGGATTGTCTCTGATGGCAAGTCACAGGAACTAACAGAAAACTTGCAGCTGGGGCCCTTTCTAGCAGACCTTCTCAGTGGGATGGCTGGATTAGGGTTAAGGCTGAGGAGATAATGGAATCTGATCCTTTCTGGCCTGATGGCTCTCCTGATCTGATCACTGGTATTGGGGTAACAGCTGCTTTTCCTACCCTCTGAGCATCAAGTGGCAGAGTGGCTTGTCGATGGCACATGTATCTTCAGTAGTCACACACCGTTGAGGAGAAAGTGATTCATAGTGGTTCTACCTTCATAAAAGAGGATAAGAAATATTTAGTTCAAGACCTGGAAGGCTAAGAGATCCCACGGTGAATTTTTGTATAACTAAGCAGAGTTCTTTTAAAATATGTACACGATCAGTGAATTATGATAATTCCTAGCTCTGTGAAGAGATTGAATATTACATATGCAACTCACATACATACCTCAGAGGAAGCTTTAGGAATTGCTATAGTAGAACATGATGTAGAAATTTGGCTGGATTTATTAAAATTCAGAATGATACAGATGGAATAGAAGAAAATAGAAAAAAGAGAATGTTCTGTTTTTCAGGATTAAAGCATTCTAAATTGGTAGATTAAAATTGTATTATGCCATTAAAATAATAAAATCCATGCATACATTTACTCTATTGAAAAGAAGGTTGTTAGATATATGCGTATTAATGCATTTTCTAAATATTTTAAGTGTGCATACTGTTTAATTTGGTCTTCACATCAAGGAATTGTTTTTACTTATACAATGAACTTTGTTGTTTGGTTTTACAGTTGAAGGATGCAGTCTTTTGTTCTGTGTAAAAAACTATACATTGGACAAAAACAAAAGAATCCATATAGTAAGTTTAAAATTAATGAGGCATAATACTAACTAAACTTTCATGAATCTACCTTCCAGCTAGGACCTAACACATATGATCATATTACTTTTCTATTTTGTCATATCTTCTTATGGATACTTAGTAAACAGAATCTAATCATTTCCTTCTAAAATGACTTTATCACATAAGGATATAGTCTTTGGAATTTTCAGTTCTCAAAATTAAGATGT
>PVHP010010608.1:0-47217 GCA_004024765.1 Zapus hudsonius | reverse complement strand
AGGCCAAGGTGGTTCACTGAGCACAGAGCACAAGACAGATGGCATCTAAGACAGGAATGGTGGCCCATGTCTGCAATCCCAGCATTTGAGAGGCTGAGGTAGAAGGACCACTGTGAGTTCAAAGCCAGCCTGGACTACAAAGTGAGTTCTAGGTCATACTGGGTTAGAGTGAGATCCTCCCTCAAAAAAATACATTTTTTGTATATTTTATTCTTTATATATAAGATGAAGGAATGATACATGTAAATAGATATAGAAATTGTAATAATGACCAGGGCATGGTGGTGCATACCTGAAATCCCAGCTTCTGGGAGGTGGAGAAAGAGGATTAAGAGGATAAGCATGAGGACTGGTGTTTAATCCCCAGAACCCACATTAAAAAAAATAATAACATAGGAAATGGCTTAATTCACATATAACATTATCATAATGGAATCAGATAAAAATATTTTAAAGAGAATAAGAAGACTAAATTACACTACATTTGACTCTGGAAACTTAAGAAGAGTTAATTTATATGTGCCAGGCAACATAACAAGATGAATAAATGGAAAGCCAGAATAAATTTAAGGGTCATAAATACCTATAAACATCATGGCACGGTAATAAAGCCAGTAATTAATGCACATATAGAAAGACCAAAATGGCAGGCTAAATCAACTCATGGTGGTGCTCTTCATCTATTAATTAAACATTTCAAAAAACAATGGCAAAGTTCTGTAACCTATAAAAAGTAGTTAAGCATGAGGGTAGGATGGAGATTATGAGGAAGAAGGGTATGGATGGGAGGAGAGGGTCATTTGGAGGAATAAAATCAAAATACATTATAAAAATGTCAAAATCTGAAAATAAAAGTTGTCAAAAAGTAGTTAAGTGCTGAGGTCAGAGGATCAAACTTGGGGTGTCATCTTTGGACAAGGTCTCTCATTGGTCTGGGACCAATTAGGCTAGACTGGCTGTCCAGTGAGCCCCAGGGATCCTCCTGTCTCTGCCCCCTCGCTGGCATTACAGAAAAATGCCACCATGCCTAGCATTTTACATGAGGACTAGGGACTGAACTCAAGCCCTCAGGCTTGAGAGACAAGCATTTTACCAACTCAATCTTCCCAGCCCCCTTTTCCTATTCCTTTTTCCTCTTTTACAAGATGGGATCTAATTGTACAGCCCAAGCTGGCCTCCAACTTACAATCCTCCTGCCTCAGCCCCTTGAATAGATAGATTACAAATATGCACCATCACAGCTGGCTCCTTCGCCACTATTTTTTTTGGGCGGGGACAGCTGAGCATAAAAGAATGTTCTGGCTCCCCTGAAAGGTCCTGTGCTAAATCCTGCCCTCTTACCTGGAAGAAAGCAATGCTACACAAGGAGCCAAGAAGAAATAAGCCTGGCTACTTTCCCCACAGTTCATTCCCATTACATCATTCCCTTGTGTCCAATCACACTTCTATTCATTGAACCTGGGCATAACGGTACACAGTGCTCCCCCAGTCTGGGTCATTCAGAAGACTCCCATGTCTTTAATCCATTTCATTTAAAAAATGTGTTATGCTTTTCTCTCGTTAATCTGTCTTTTGTTAGAGGGATGTCAGCCATGACCCTGGCAATAGGTGAAGAAGAGATACTATTATTTTTTTTCTCCCTTCCCCCCAAAGTCAGCAAATCAATCACAAAAGGAAGATGGAATCACTTTAGGGGAAAGAATTGGAAACATCAGGTGAAAAAAGTCTGCTGCCCGTGGAAGGAGGACACCAGAGACCTGGAGGGATGGCTGGGTCAGTAGAACGCTTGCTGTCCAAGCATGAAGACCTGAGTCAGGATCCCCAGAACCCACATGGATGTGAAGACCCTGAGAAGTCAAGCTGGAGCTGATGGAAACCTCCTCCCTGCTGACTAGCAGTCATGAGGCTGGAAAGAGCTGTGCAGCCTGCTGAGGGAGAAAACCAGCAGTGGGTGGTAAGAGGGGGTTATGATCATGTATATTGTGAATATGGATGGAGGTCATCAATAAAAGTTAAGAAAATTTTTAAAAATCTGGGTGTGGTGACATGCACCTATAATCTGCTGAGGAAGAGAACACTGGAAGATTCCCAGGGCTTGTCTAGATGAATGGGTCAGCTCCAGGTTCAGTGAGACACCCTGTCTCAAAACAGTAAGGTAGAGAGTGGGAGAGGAAGATACCCCAAATAAACCTCTGGTCTCCACATGCACACATGCATGTGCAAACCTGTACGTGCCCCTACACATACAAACAGGAATACACACATTCATGCACACTGCACATGCAAAAAAATATAGGCTCTCCTTTAATTTGATAAATACATTAATCAGAGCAATATTTGATAACTACATATGTGTATACAAACTATACCTATTTCTCTCTATGGATCTACCTGCCTGTGTTTATATTTATGTAGACTGTGTGGTAGATGTATCCATGGCATAGATACACAAATTTAAACTGAATTCACAGCTATTCAGAACAGTACCCTCCTTTATAACACAGGAGAAACGGAGCAACTCAGAAGTGCGGTTTTGAATTTGGTCACGAGTCTGGCTTCTGTAGCAAGAGTGCAACATCCTGAACTTGAACCCTTTGCTTTCATGACCCACCTGCTTGGTTAAAGGCAGAACTTATTTCCAGGTGTTGTTTTGCTTTTTGTTTTTGAGATGTGATCTCATGTAGCCTAGGCTGGCCTCTAAGTAGCCAAGGCTGACCTTGAGCTCCTGATTCTCCTGCCTCTACTGTGGAGTGCTTAGATTGTAGGTGTGTGCCACCATACCCAGTATTTGATGGATTGCTGCTTCCCTACAAGGGCGACTTCTGTGAGTGTATATGTTTTGGGATGTGATTTTGAATTTCAATAAAGCCATGTAGGATGGGCTGCTCAGTTGGCCCACAAATCCTCACCACCACTACCGCATTGGTTTAACCTCTACAATTCAACATTGTCAATCCAACCTATAGTCACTTACCTTTAGTTTTGTAAAATATAAGTACCCATTGGTATTTTCTCCACCTGGAGGACTCCCATCTGGTGGAGGAGACATTTGCTTATAGTAGAAAAGCCGCTCACTCTGGAGGGGTTCACTGTCATGAGAGGAAAGGGACCCAGAGAAGTCCTGACTCTTGCTCACATCCACAGAGTTTTGCAAATCAGAAGAAGCGTCCATTCAATTTCTCTAATCAGCTTCAAAGGACACGCATGGCTCCAGATACCATTGTGCAGCTGGTAATTTGTGTCACAACTAATTACCACTTAATAACCACTGTGAATGCACTGTTTTCAGTTTAACAGCAAAATGGGTTCCTCCATGCATTCAGATCTCATCTGTCCCCGAATTGTGGAGATTACAAGGTAGCAGGGCAGTTGTTTCTACCTACTGTAGCTCATCAGCTCCATCTCCAGCTGAGGTAGCTGTCCCCTCCCTCTTGGACAGGGATTACTTGTTCCTAAAACGTCCAGGCAGGCTCTATGATCTTTTTCACAATCTGGATGTTGCCTACATTTTGAGACACGTTTTTATGGGAAGATTAGCAAGATTAGGAAAGGCTCTTATATGTTCACAGCCTCCTACCACTCAGGAAGCATAAGAAAACAGGAAGAGGCAGAAGCAAGGAGAAATAGGGTTGGGAGAGAATCTGTGTGCTTCTCCTTTGACAGCACAAAGCTGGAGTAAAAAACAAATCTGGAGATGTTTGATATCGGGGGATTCCCAAGCAGTTTGCTAGAATTTTTGTTTTCAGCACCGTTTCTCCTTCGTTCCCTCTATTTGTCAGCTTTGTGTTACTATGAGGAAATACTTCAAGAACTAACTTATCAAGAGAAGTATATTTAACTCACAATTTTGGAAGTTCAAAGATTGAATGGTGTAGTGCAGGTTGACAAGAGTCTTCCCTGGAATATATCACCTCATGTTCAGATGGCTCTTGAGTCAGAGCAGGGAGAGAAAGGATGGGTTGGGGTCCTATAATCCTCTCCAGGAGTAAACCCCCTATGACCTCTTACAAAACACCCATCACATAGTTTCTATAACCTCCCAATGCATCCTGTAGACCAAGCCTTTGATTTTAACACACTTTGGGGATGACATACAAGTTAAACAAATGATACCCAAACCATAGCACTTCCTTTGCAATTCCTTTGAGAAGTTGGCAGTGTATGGTGGGGAAGATGTCAAAGGCAGAACCTATTTTTTCCTGGCAACAGATTCTAACAATTATGCCCAACCCTACTGCTGACCATTGGCACTTTCCTGACTACTTTTTCTTGGTCTGTTTGCTTACCCAAAAGCACCAAATAAAACAGGAGTCAAGGGCGTGTGGGGAAATCTGTTCCCAAGTTGGAATTTTTCATTGACTTAAATTTTTAACTGATCACTCCCTTGGGCTGTCCCAGTGGGTGTCTCCATCTGTTATAACAAAATAGTGTAGGCTGGGTGATTTAAAATAATAGACATTTCTCACTGTTCTGGAAGCTGGGACGTTATAGATCAAGGCATTAATGTTTAGCAAAGCTCTGATCTCTGGTCCATGGATAGTGCCTGTTGCTGGGTGCTCACCTGGATTCCCTCAAGCCTGTCTTGTAGGGAACACATTCTGTCCACATGATCTGATCACCTTCTAAATGCCTCACCTCTTAATATTTTTTTCCACTGGGGATTAAGTTTCAACATGAATTTGGAGGGAACACAAATGTTCAAACCATAACATTTACCAAGGAGAAGTGAGAAGGGAATAAGAAATGGTGGGATCATTTTACAGTCTTCCCAGATCTCCCAATGAAGTAGAAAGTGCAGCTGAAACAGAAAAGCTGAGAGCTTTGGACAATATTTACAACAGAAGTGGGGTTGAGGAATCCTTGCAAACACCACAGACTAACAACAGGTCTGGACAAAACTTCTAGAGTTCAAGACTTGTGTGGTACAATGTTGGGGCTGGCAGAGGAGAAGGGACGCTGGAGGGGGGATCACAAAATCATCCCAGATACCAGGGGCCGGGTCACAAAATCACCAGTAGGTTGGCTGGAAGGCACAGAAAACCAGTTTCATCCCAGCATTCAGAACCAGGAGAGGGGTGCAAGGGACTATGTTTCTAGAACAGGATGATGTCAGAGTACTCTGGGCTATTACATGTGCAAAGGGATCAAAGTTCCTTCCAATTTAAAGCTTGTGATGAGTGGTATCTGGGCAGAATAACAAAGGCAAAGAAAGAAGTTCAAGGTGAATGGGGCTGGAGGGTGGGAGGGAAGCAGAATAAATAAGGCTGATCTCAAAGTGTGGACACTTATTTCCTTGTGAACACAACGGGTGAGCCCCTCCAGAGCTGTTCAACTAGAAAGGCTATCCCAGGATGTCCTTGCTCTGAAAAGGATATGAAGCTTCATTTCACTGAGAAAATGAGCAATAAAAAAGTACTGTAATAAAAAGCCATGAAAAGTAACTTATGGAATAAAATTTCTATGGGCAATAAAAGCAAGGCAAGAAAAATTGTCCGTAATACTTCAAATATTCAAAGCAAGTTAAATGGAATTCAGAACATAATAGAAACTAAATGAATAACATGCCTCAGAATTTTAAAAAACCCTCAAAAATAAAAAAAAATTAAAAAGGAGGTGACAGATTTTAGAAAATAAGTAGAAATAAAAGACAATAAGAGAGATAGTGGCATATAAATTGACAAAAACACAAAGCATGAAGGAACACAGCAATGACATCCTACAAACCTCAGGATCCACAGGTCAGATTGTCCAGCCTCTTCAACAACAAATATTTAGGAGGTAAGAAAGAGGAGAAAAACTGTAGATAAAATAGTTAGAAGATATTTCAAGTAATGGCAAAGTAAAGAACTTAGTTGGATCTGAATTCAAACAATGGATAAAAATGGGACAACCAGACAAAGATGAACATCATATTTAATACTATTAAGGAAATGATGCTATTTTAATCTATTAGAGGTATAGGCTGAAATACTTACAGATAAAAGTATTTAAAGTCTGACATGCTGGTGTATTCCTTTAATTCCAGCATTCAGGAGACTCAGGTAGGAGGATTGCCTTGAGTTCAAGACCAGCCTGGGGTTATGATGTAAGCTCCAGGATCGCCTGGGCTACAGTGAGATCCTGCCTTGGAAAAAAAAAAAAAAACAGAAAAAAAAATTAAAGAACTTAATGTCTGACTCAAGCAAAATTGTTCAGGAACATGGGAGTTGTGGTATAAATTAAATAAGACTATCCTTTTAAAATTATAGATGCTTTTGAAAACTTTCGATTGACAACTTCCATAAATATGGCAATATCCATAAATATAGATAATACACCATGGTCATAATCCCCTCCCACCAATTCCCCTTTCCCCCATCCAAGTGCCCCCTCCACTGAATCCCTTCTTCTTTCCAGCTAGTCTTTCTTTTATTTTGATATCATCTTTTTTTTCTCCTACTATGCAGGTCTTGTGTAGGTGGCCTCAGCCACAGTAAGGTCATGGCTATCAAGGCCACTTGTGTCTGGAGCTTTCATCCTTCCTCCCCTTCCTTTGGCTCTTACATTCTTTCTGCCACCTCTTCCACAATGGTTCCCGCACCTTGGAAGGTGTGCTAGAGATGTCTGTCTCACTTAGTGCTGAACCTTTTACTGCCACTTCTCAGCACTTTGGGCAGTTTCAAATCTCCCCACTGGTCACTACCATCTTAAAAGAGAAGCATCTATGGCCAAAAGTGAGAGTAGTATTAATATATGGTATTGAGCATTATAATATATGCATTTAGTCAGACAACAGCAGTGGTTTCCCCCTCGGGCTTATAACCTCCTCACCCATAGGCTTTGACTAGGTTTCTAGAACCAGGCGTGAATTCCCTCCCATGGAGTGGGCCTCAAATCCATTCAGAGAGATTTTGGTTCATCCCCAAACAGACATGATACCATTGCACCAGTGGGTACATTTGGCCTGGCTGACCAGCCATAGAGTTTGCAGGGTCCACTGCTGGTTAAACTGTTGATGACTTTTTCCCCCAACAGGCTGAATAGCTCTTTCCTACATCCCGACAGCTAATCAACAGGGAGGAGGCTTCCAGCTCAGCTCCAGCTTGATTTCTCAGTGACCTGCAACCCAAGCATGTAAAGTCTTCAGCAATAGGGTCTTACCATCTAGTTCTGGTGGGAAACCAAGAGCCTTGGCCTTGGCCTGCACAGTTTTGGGGGCATTAGGGGCCTCTCTTGCCAACAATTCACTGGAAGGTATTCTACCCTTGGCACTAAAATATTTCTAATAACAAAATTTATGGCTTCTGGAGTCAACATTATCTACCTCTGTAAGATAGTTCTCCCAAACTTTCTCTCTCTCTCTCTCTCTCTCTCTCTCTCTCTCTCTCTCTCTCTCTCTCTCTCTCTCTCTCCCCTCTCTCTCCATATATATATATATATATACACATATATATATACATATATATATAACTAGTAAAAAAGTAGGTTTCCATATGGTTTAGTCATAACATCTTAAAGTTTGAGCGTGTATATATACATATTGAAGTTTATTGATAAGAACTTGAGGGAACTTTGGGTTATATTCTCTACTTTCTTGTCTGATGAAGGCTGTCATGGAAAACTTGGTGAACAAACATAAGAAAAGAAGCCTTGGAGATCAGCACCTGGCAGGCCTTTCGTGGCTCTAACCTGGGGGTCTGTGGTATTCCAACAGGGCTTCACTAAGCAGAGAGCCACTTTATAACCTGACCTTCACTTCCATTCCTGTGTTAGAGTGCATTTGTCCCAAAGATGACCTGAGCATGCTACTCTACTGTTTGCTAGAATGTGAAGTCTCCAAGAACAAAGACTTCATCAGTTTTGTTACTGTTATATCCCAGGACTCAGACTAACACCTGGCATATAATAGGTCTTTGGGAAGTATTTGTGCATTGGTTGAATGATTCGTCTCTTCTGTACAGATCAATCTGTCTTCTGATACAAGGCACAAAACATTAAATCTAAATGTCAGGAAATTAAATCCACTAGTATATAGAAAAAGATACTGCACCACACCAACTACATCCTCACAGTAGTGATCAATATTCAGTGGATTGTTCTAGAGTGTGGCCTGACCACTAGTGGGGATGCTGGTGAAGACAAGCAGACTCATCTCAACAGAGACAAGCAGGAGCAGAGGTGCCCCACACATCTGGGTGGTGGGAAACAGTGTGGCCAGAATCCATACCAGATGAAGGGCAGGCCAGTTAATACAATCAAGTGTCAAAAGGCTGTCCCTACTGGGGCATCTTAGTTGCCCCTGGCAACTTCCTCAGTACCTAGCACTTAGTAGGTGCTTCACAGATCATTTTTTAAATATTTCATTTATCCATTTTCAAACAGAGAGATACAGAGAGAGAGAGAGAGAGAGAGAGAGAGAGAGAAAGCATCAGGGCCACCACCTTGTGGATCTGGCTTATGTAGGTCTTGGGGAATTGAACCCAGGGCCTTAGGCACTGGAGGCAAGTGCCTTAACCGCTGAGCCATCTCTCCATCCCCTCACAGATCATTTTTTAATTGATTGAACAAGCTACTCCATTTGGATTTCTCTTCTTCATGAGAATGTTGGGTACATAAGGTGGCTTTTGAACCCCAAAGCTATGCCTCAAAATCTCAAACAATGCTACCTCCTAAACACATGTGCTGCAAAGTTAAGACACAGTCCTTCAAGACCACAGTACGAGCCACTGTCCTGAGCCAGGGAGGGGCTCTCTAAGCATTGTCACAGCTGGGACAAAGTGGGGCAATAAGAAACCCACCCCTGGCAGGTTGGACCAGGCATGGAACGCTCTCAGTTAGTTACCCCCAATCTTGTGCTGAGCCTGCGAATCTGAGTCCAAACGGTGGAAGTGGAATCCTGACTCCATGGCTCAGGGGTTATAGAATTTGGGGCAAATCAGTCTCTTCATCTGTGAAAATACAGATACTACTGCTACTTCCCTTCAAGTCATGTTCACTCATTCACTCAAGAAGCATTTGTTAGGCTCATACCATGTTCTAGACATTCTAACTACAGATAGGAAGGAGGCTGAGGAGGAGTGGATAGCACAGCACTTGCCTAGCATGCACAGGAAGGCCCTTGGTCCAATTCTTTAAAAGACTGAAAGAAAGAAGAAGGGGTTCTGTGAAGGTTAGGTTTTGTTGTCAACTTGATCTTTTTAATTATCTTGGGTGGGTCACTGAGGATGTTTATAGAAAGATAGCCTCTCAGTAGGGGGCAGGATGTAAGAAGCTCAGAAGACCTAGAAATTAACATCCCTTCCTGTGTAGGCAGTGCAGGAAGGAAATTCCAGAGACTCAGGAAGCCATTAAGTCTGGGAAAGGGTTGCAAGACCCCACCCTAAGGCTATGTAAAGGGGAAGAAATTCTCTCCTTGGCCCTCCGTGTGTGTGTGTGTGTGTGTGTGTGTGTGTGTGTGTGTGTGTGTGTGTGTGTGCGTGGTTTGTCATGGAACTTCCCCCTGGATCTGAAGCTTCAATAAATACTTTCCTCCCATAAACTGTACCTGGTCTGGAGATTCATTCCAAAGCGTGTGGCTGACTATGACAGATGTGTATTTGCAAGCTCTTTGCATAGGGTTTGTGTTTTCTTTCAGTCACTGGGACAAATATCTGAAATAGTTCAACTTAAAAGAGGAAAGTTTACTTTGGTTAATGATTTCAGGGGCTTCAATCTACTAGCCCCATCACTTCGGGTCTTTGCCAGCCAAACCATCATAACCAGAAGGCCATAGTGGAACAGAGTTGCTCCTTTCATGGCATCCAGGGAGACAAGAGAGAGGGGAAGGGGCTGGAAACAAGGTTTTACTTCCAAGAAACGACTTTCTTCAACCCGGTTCCATCACTTCCCAGTAGCCCATCAATTTATGAACTCATCAATAAATTAGTCCTTTGAAAAGGGCAGAGCCCTTATGATCCAATCACTTCCCAAAAGCTTCACCTCTGAACATTACTGCAACAAGGATCAAATCTACAAGACATGAGCCTTTGTGGGGCATTTCAGACCCAAATCATACAGATTCCATACATTCCAGATTAAACTCTACTGCACAAACAGTTCTGGCATAAAGTGTGGTGAGAAATTGCAGGCATGCTTCAGGGATCAGAGCAGTGGTACACTGATAAATGTTCAATACGTTCTCTCAGGGAAAATGTCCTGCCAGTTTCCACGGTGTAAATGACCCCATCCTGGTCAATTCCAGTTACCAACATGTTACTGAATATGGAGCTGAGACCAGATGGCCTTGATTGGTTTTCTAAGGGCTTCCTGCAAGCACCCAGTGATCCAAGAAACCTTAAGGAGAGGGTGGTAGGTTTCGTAATGGGGACTGAACCAAAATATTCCTTCAAGGAAACAAATGGGGGAAACGGTTCAAGTCTCCAGAAAAGCAAGTAACCATGGGCTTCCAGGCAGTTCTTCCTGGCAAAGTGCCAAGTTTATAGAATGGAGGCTCAATGGAGCCTTAGGCCCAAACCTTGGTTTCCCTGTCATGGTATCTCTATATGGTTGTTCTTATAGAATCCTAAGATCTTATCCAGAGTCACTGTCTTAAATCATTAAGTCTTAGGGTAGTTTGTCACACAGGGAATGGAAGGTGGTGTTACCTCAGATCTAATCTCATCACATTAGTGCTGGCTTTATGCAAAAACAGGAAGATCATTTCTTACATCCAAGGCATAGAACTGTTTTCATACTATATTTTTAAAATATTTTTTGCAAGCAGAGAGATACAGAGAGAGAGAGAGAATATGGACATGCCAGGGCATCTAGCCACTGCAAACGAACTCCAGACACATGTACTACTTTGTGCATCTGGCTTTATGTGGGTGCTGAGGAATCGAACCCAGGTCATTAGGCTTTGCAGGCAAGCACCTTAACTGCTCAGCTATCTTTCCAGCACCCTACAGACTATATTTTTTAAGTGACATTCTCAAACACATGGCTATGATCTGGCTCACTAAGATAAAAATGACTGAAGTTCTTTTCCTAGCAACTGGCCAAACAATTTTTGCAAAATGGAAAGCTAACGAAAAGGAGAAAGTCTCAATACATATTCATGCTCACTCCTATTTCCCATGAAGCATAAGATAAATGAAATGATATAATAATTAACTTGTCCAATTTATTACAATAATAAAGGATGGCCAGGACTCTGCGCTGAGCCATCCAGTTCTTTTAGAAGATTTACTTGGTGTGGATGGAAGGCATATGTTTGTAGCATTCTGCAGAAAGACATCATTACCATGTGCAGGCTGCCTGGTTTTGTATCTGTGTAATGAGTAAGATATTTAGAATCTCGAACTGTTTATGTGACATTTCAATAAGTAATGCAGAGATTCAACAACATTTCCATATTCCTCTTTTAAAGCCTGGAAGCCCCTTCCTTAATCCAAGCTCTTTGGCATTTATAACTGTTTGTTACACTAACAAGTAAGATTATGAGAATCCTAATGAAGGCTTCCAGTGAAAAAGTCTGTGATTAAAATGCCATAATAACAGTTGCATGCATTTATGTGCCTGATTTCCATAATCTATTTAGCACAAGTAAACAGACAAACAGAAGGAGAAAAAGCGAACCCACTAACACTTGAACTAAGGGAGAATTTGAAATGCAACGGAGACAATGTAAGTATGGAAATGTCTTTGTGTATTCTTTTCATCTGTCTCCTTTCTCATCCTTGCCTTCTTCTCTTCTTCTTTTTCTTTTTCTGTTTGCTAATGAGAAGACTATGCCGTCACATGTGGTCTCTGCTCTATCAGGCTGAGGTACATTTGGGGGCCATCTGCTGGGGCCAGCATCCTAAACAATGCCACCCAGAAAGCGCTGGATATATTTGCAGCCACCTTTGACATCATGGACTAGAAGAAATGCTATCTGAAAGACTCCAGTCTTTGATGTGTTCACTCTGAACACTTAGTTCAGCTGTTACTCCATTAATGCAAGGCCTGTCGGGCATGGCCATGCTGTGCCCCAGGCCCCTTCCCTTCCCCCACAAACACCACATTGTCAACAAATTAAAAGCAATCATGCCAGGTTTTCAAATTAGTCTCCCTCCGTATCCCTGATGCCTTCATTATTTTTAATGCTTCATAAAATGTCAGGTGGGAGACTTGAGGGCATTTTCAACTGGGTGTAGGATTTTGAAGAACTTTTCTAAAAGGTGAAACTGAATGCTTTGGTATAAACCCAGGATAACGGTGATCGCCCCATTTGGGCAATGACTTAAAGAAAATTGCTGGAATCCCAAATGGATTGTAATAAGGAAGCATTAGGTTTGTGTTTGAGAGAAGGAAATGGTTTCTCAAAGCACAAACAGGTAGCAGACCTCACCTGAATGAAGAGTGAAGGGCTGGGAAAATATCCCTGGAGGAGCTTGGAATTAATTGGTGTTAGTTTGTGTCTTTCAGAATATTAACGAAAAGCCAGACCTTTGGGATAAGTACAATCCAGGCAGCCACATTAGCACCTGTTCATAAACACATTTTTTCGTTTTCATTTCTGGACAATTTTGAGGCATATAAAATAATCCCAGAATACTCATCTATAGGGAACATTTATAGGCTATATTTTTGGTAGCAAAGCTTTTGTTGATCTCTAGTGATTACATCTGACCTTCCTAATAACTCTGTAAAGAAGATCCAGGTGAGGGAACTCTACAGAGAGACGTCAGATAACTTATGCAGAACGGCACCAGTTTAAAGAGAAGAAGTCAGAATTCTATTTCAGGCAACCTGCAGCAGTGGCCCTTAAAAACAGATTGGTAATGTGAAATTTTGTATCCTCCAGAGTTTAGAAATCATCCATCTTAGAGGAAAACTATATTTCCCGAGAGAAGCAATTTAGCCTAGTTCAAATGCATAGTAATCTTTCAGTATGGGCTAGCTACAGCCGTTACTACAATAATAATACCAATAATACCATTATCCTTAAAGAGACTGTCACTTCCACTCCCATACTTTGCAAGCATACGCATTTTTCAAAGTAAATATTTATTTAAGAAAAGAAGCCAGAAAGGTACAAAGAGCCGTGAATATTTCTCACTAAAAGCAAAGCAGCCCACACTTACCTGCACATATGGTAGAGCCTGGGAGCCAAGCACCATATGTACCAAATAATCACAGGGGTAGGTTAAAGGGACAGCCTTCGCCCTAATTTGACCAATTTGCCATTTAAGGAGTAGTCTGCCTGCTCCTGTCTGGGGAATTTTTAAACAATAGATTGAGAGAGCAATGAAGGAAGGCGGCCAATATTTTGGAATCAACTTAATAAACGTGCCCAGCTGTGGTGTGGATCCTCAGGAAAGTACTGACGGGCCCTCTCCCATGGATGAGCATAGATGTCCATCTCCCTGGACTCTGTCCTCGGCCTGGGCCACCTCCTCTTCTTCCAGAAGAATTCCACGCACACTGGTGTGCCGTGGTGCTTCCCTAAGGCTTTCCGGCTTGAACCCCTGGACAATCCCAGCTGAGCCCTAGATGGTCCCTCGAGGGCCTCAGGCACCTCCAGCTCAGCAGGTTCAAAGCTTCCAAGCCTCCCAATACTCCATCTCAGGTGAGTGATGAGGCCGGTGACCTCCATCCATCAGCCTTAGAAACCAACTAAGTTCTCCAGCACTCTGGAACCTGGCTCCTCCACATAAAGTTGGTCAATGCTTGCTTATGTGACTTCCTTAAGATGTCTCATAGTCAACCTTACATCCATGTGTCTGCCACTGAAGCTTGGTAGCAAAGTAACAGATTGCCTGGCTCTTAGGACAGACCTATTTTTTTATTGTTTGAGATGTGTGTGTGTGTGTGTGTGTGTGTGTGTGTGTGTGTGTGTTCCTGCATCTGCTGTGGCACCTGTGTGGAGATCAAAGGACAACTTTTGGGTGAGTGGGTCCTCATGTCCCACCTCATTTGAGGGAGGGTCTTTCGTTGTTGTTCATCACTCTATTCATAAGCTTCTAGGAAATTCTTTAGTCTCCATCTCCCTTCTCGCTGGAGGAGCACTGGGCTTACACAGCTTCTGGCTTTTTTGCATGGGGACTGGGGATCTGAACTCACATACTCAGAGTTGTGTGGCAAGGTCTTTACCCACTGAGCCATCTCCCCAGCCCCAATACTTATTTTCTCACAATCATGGGCCAGAGATCAGAGGTCAGAGGTTAAGTTGTGTCAGCAGGACTGATTTCTCCTAAGTCTCCTCCTTCAGTGTGTGTCTTCACCTGATTATCCCTCTGGGTGTGTGTCTGTCCTAATGCTTCCTCTAGGAAAGACAATGTTTTTGTTAGATTAGGTATATACCCTGGGGGCTAGGGAGATAGCTCAAGCAGTAATGTGCCTGCCTTGGAAGCAGGAGGACCTGAGATCCCCAGTACCCACATCAAAATTCCAGGTGTAGCAATCCCAGCCCCAGAAGGTGGAGACAGTAGAATCCCTGAGGCTTGCTGGTCATCCACGCTAGCCAAATTGGTAAGCTCAAAGCCAAGGAGAGGTACAGTCCCCACAAAAATAGGAGGGGGTAGATGACATTCCTGAGGATAATACCCAAGGTTGTCCTCTTGACTCTACATGTTCACATATAGATGGACACACACATACACACACACACACACGTATAATTTTTAAAGTCAACCCTCATAGCTTCATTTTAATATAATTACATCGTTAAAGATTCCCCATGTCCCAATCAGTCATAATGTGGGTGCTGATTAGGAAGGACTTCAACACACAAATGTTGGGCGACACAATTTAGTAGAGTTCTTAACTATCTCTCATATTGACCACCATAAAACGTGCATGGTTTTGTAAGATACTGTATTTACCAAACCATCTACCAAGCCCATGTGTTTCTATTATTAGAAAAAGAAGCAATAAATGATTTATTATGATAAAAACTCAGGGCAGTTTCCTTGGACTCTCTGCCTCCTGTCCATCTCCTTTCTCTTATTAGGTAAACTAGTCAGCCTTGTGTTCCTGCAATGAAATATGTGAAATATACTAACCTTATAAAGAGAAAAGTCTACTTAGATCACAGTTTGGGGGGCTCAAGTACAAGATCAGGTGGTGGGGTACATGCCAGGGGAAGTGGATGTGAGAGTGAGCCACAGCAGACAGAAAGAGAATGAGGCTAGGCTTCTAGAATTCTCTCCAAAGACCTCCCACTAGGCCCCATTTCTCAAAAGTCCACAGTACCTCCCAATTTCACTATCCTGAGTCCAAGCTTTTACATGTGGACCTTTGAGGGGGGTCTCAGATTAACCCCACCAAATATGTGTTTTCCATCATATGAGCTCAAATATGGAATCTCCTCTCACATTCCTTTGTACAGGCCAAGGTCATCTGGACCTTGATTTGGGCCACTATCCCAATCTCTCACAGACAACAGACACCCTGGAGAGCGGTGAGTCAGGATTTGCTCATTGCTAGGCAACAATGGAACCCATTTTGAAATATACATCGGAGACTTTGTCAGTTTTTCTCCTAATTCTGTAACATAGAAGAAGTGTCCACTCACTCACTATCTCAGAGGCCATGGGGACATGGACCCCTTGCTGTGGCCATCCATATTCCAGCCTCCCAGGCTTTCTCGGGAGAATGGTACTTCATGTAGGCTGAGCCTTCTGACATCAACACATGTCAATTCACCACTCTAATCTCTAACAGGGGTGGCACCCATGGCCCTCCACAGGGTAGGTGACTCTTGTTCCTGACATAAAAAGACAGAACCCAGATGCATTGGCCAGGTGAGAAGACCTCTGATCCCCAAATCCCACCTGCCTTGCCCTTCCTCTAGCAGAGTTCTGACCCCCAGGAAGCTCACCTGGAGGTCCACATTTCTTCTAAAGATCTACCCTTGACAATGACTACCACTGCTCTGCTTTAAACAACCCCTCCCACACTTAAGTTGAAATGTAATGGCTACTGTAACACTATTGAGATGGAACCTTTAGGATTAGGTTGTGATGGTTCTGCCTGCCCTTGTCACTAGATTAATGTCATTAACATGGGTGTGGGCTAACTATCCCAAGAGTACTTGCTTAAGGTCTGGTTCCCCTGTTCCCCCCTCTCTCTTTGTATTTGGCTCATCCATGGCTTGCTGGACCTTCCACTATGTTATGATGCAGCAAAAAGGCCTTTGCCAGATGTGGTTCCTTGATTATGAACTTCCAGCCTCCATGAACCTTGAGCCAAATAAACTTCCATTGTTTTTAACTTACTCTGTCTATGGAGTTTTGTTGCTGCAGCAAGAAACAGACTAAGGTAAGACACCCACTGTTGGCAATACCCGGGAGTCGAGGTGGCTGTTGGAATGCTTCAGACAGAATACTAACAAGAAATAGCACACTCAAGTTAGGATACATGGAGGAGAATTAAGTGATAAAGACTCGTTTCCATAATGTGGCCTGTGTGTAGGGGAGCTTCAAGCCAGTGCAGGAGCCAGGATCTAGGAGTACCAGAGCTGTTCTCACTCTTAATCTCATCTGTAAAGGTCCTATTTCCAAGCTGGGTATAGTGGCATACTCCTATCATACCAGCATTTGAGAGTAAGGGAGAGGATTAGGTGTTCAACGCCAGCCTCAGCTACATAATCAAGACCAGTGCCAACTTGGGCTACATGAGAGCCTGCAGAAAGAAAGAAAAGGAGAAAGGGAGAAAAGGAGGTTGGGGGAGGGAGGAAGGGAAGAAGGGAAGAAGGGAAGAAGGAAGAAAGGAGACTTTTTCTACATAAGTATACATTCACAAGTTCCAGGGATTGGCACACATATCTTAGAAGGAAAACCCATAATATCAGGAGACCTACTTGCTCTTTCTCCATCCCATGACATGAATCCCAGAAGGGAAGGATCTGCCCACCACCACACCCCTAGGGATGTTCAGAGACTGATGGGTGTCGTAGTAAGGGGGATACTGCAGCTTTGTGGACCACATTGGTTCATGAGTGAAGCTACAAGTGTAATCATGGCTGCCCCAAGCAGAGCTCACACAGATAGATAACCATATGCTGGCAGGACCTGAGGGTCTCAGGAGCACTCTCTCCAGCATGAGGTGCAAGGGCTGCCCCCCAGCAGCCTTCATTCAACCCTATTCCTTCTCATCGTGGGAGCTCATTGTGGAGAGAGCCCAATCTGTCCACTCATGGCCGCTGTCAACCCCAAGCTCTGCCTGCACGGTCTCTCCCGAAGCATGGTGGTCCATGCCTTCCACTCCTGTTCTCAAGACCCCTGATCCTATATTGGAGATGATGGACATGACCACCCAGGTCTTTTCCAGAAGTTTCTTCCCAGTGTATAGAGGCACTTGTGACCGCCTTGGAGCCATTTACAGAAGCTAAAATTAGCATGCTTCAAAGTGAGTCAAACACCAGTAGCAGTTGAAAAATCTTCTAGTTCTTAGCATTGACAATGATTCCTAGGTATGAGAGAGGCTGCTGATTCTCTCAATATCCATTCTGTTCTGTTTCCTTGACTACTGACCCTTCCTGTCTTGTTATGACTCTGCCTTCAGTAGTGGAAGTCTTTAAGCTTGGTTGGTATAACAAAGATTCCTGCAGCAAGATGGGCCCCTTTGGGCATCCTTAATGGCTCTACTCAGCATTCAAAAGGCCTTTATCTTTGGTTTATCTGCAGAAACCCCAGCACAGCCCTGGCTCTGACAATACAGCAGGTCCTGTGTGCAAACAGAGGATTGGTCCCTGGCAAGTCTGGAACTCCATAGTGTCAGGGAACTAGGTTCATTTTTTTTTCCTTCATGCTTTTAATGTGTGTCCCCATGGCCATCTTATAACCCATGATGGCTCTTCCAGCCTTGACGGCAGCATCAGGTAGATAATAATGAATGGAAATATGCTCCCTCTGTCAGTTGCCCACACCACTTCCATGTCCTATTGACCAGAACATACCACTGGCCAGAACTTGGTCACAAAAGAGTCTGGGAAATGTAATCCTGAGTCTCAGTGTCCATGAGTTCCACTAAACGTTCTTGCTCCTATACAGAAAGTAGCATAAACTTAGAGAAGCAGTCCACATTATTTCCCACCATATGACTTGAGGGACAGTGGTTTGAACACATACACCTTAAACTAACCACTTTAAGGAGCTATTAAGAGAACCACAAGAAATTACACTAGTAATTATAATGGCAGATACTTTTTTCTTCTGTTTGTTTTTGAGGTAGGATCTCATTCGAGTCCAGGCTAACCCGGAACTAACTTTGTAGCCCCACGATGGCCTCAAAAATCACTGTGATCTATCTACCTCAGCCTCCCAAGCACTGAGATTAGAGGCATGTATAGCAGTTACTTCTAACATAATGTTTGAGAGTAGAAATGCTGTCCGTCTTATTTCCAATGGGAGTCCTGAAACCTAAAAGCAAAGTTCAATAAATGACTGCCAAATCATTTGCTTAAAACACAAACATGTCAGCCAATATAATGGAATGACACACTTGAGTTGCTCTAGCCAACTTGGGAGAGTCATTAGTAAATCACTTGAAATTATGAACTGTGCAGAAGAAAAGGAAATTGAGAATCTAAACTCTCATGGCCTTCCAAAAACAAAAAAAATGTCACAAAACTCAAGTTCTATTCTTGGTCACCACCCCATTAGTAAGTAATTTGAAATCTATTGTGCCAGATATTAGACTGTATTGCATTTTGTTGCTTGGTGTTTTGAAGGAGGAGATGACATTGTATGCTTCCATCCCCAGGAGCCATAACACTCACCTATCTTAACATCCAAATTAGAAATCATGTTCGCATGGACTCAAGAAAATTGAAGGTTGGGCGTTGAAGCTGGCTGTCAGCCCACCAGTCTCTCTGATACCTTATGATATAAATGGGAACCACAACTCTTTGGTGACACTTTGTTCACATCTATCAAATCCCATAATACTAACCCCAGAGTTGTGTCATTCATATGTTTGTCTAGATTCATGGATTGTCCTGACACAGAGAAGAAATACTATTGTTTTGCCATTGCAATAAGAAAAAACTCACCTGCAAACTTCAGGCATCAACTTAAAGTACTGTTCTAGGGACACCACGGAAAGGCTTATACAGTGCTACTTGGTCCCCACTATCCGAAGGTTTGAGTGTCCTTGCCTCTCTGAAAGAGGGAAACAGAAGAAAAAATACACCATCATAGCTGTTTTTGGAAGGAGTACATGACCTCATTTTGACCAAGTAGAGGATTTTCTTGGACCTCTAACCACTCTGATGTAACTATGTGGTCCAGGTGTGCTGGTGTGTGTGTGTGTGTACAGAAATAACAAAAGGTGAAATGACCAGGCTTACAGGACACAGAACAGACTGTCCTGCTGCCTGTGTGAAGGCAGATTTAAAAAATACTTTACAAAGAATACTCAAGTAATGATAGCTCTGGTTACCTCTGGGGATCTAGGGGTGGGTCAGTTGTAGCAGGGGGACTTACTTTTAATCAAATACCACTTATAGGGTTGGGTGGTTGGCTCACCGAGGAGGTGCTTGCCTTACAAGCACAAGGACCCGAGTTTTAGATTACACTACTGGAGTTTCATTTAAAGCATGTAGGATGCAGTGCCCATTCAAAACACATTTTAGGGCTGGAGAGATGGCTAAGCAGTTAAGGCACTTACCTGCAGGGCCTGCTGCCCCAGGTTCGTTGATTCCCCAGCACCCATATAAAGCCACAGGCACAAAGTGGTGCGTGCAATTGGAGTTTGTTTGCAGCAGCTGGAGGCCTTGGAGTGCACATATTCTCTCTCTCTCTCTCTCTCTCTCTCTCTCTCTCTCTCTCTCTCTCTCTCTCTCTCTCTCCCTCTCTCTCTCCCTCTCTCTCCCTCTCTCCCTCTCTCCCTCCCTCCCTCCCTTCCTCCTTGCAAATAAATATATTTTTAGAAATGAAAAATTGTGTTTTAAAGAACAGAGACTTTTGGTTGCGATAGCCTGCCATCCTCTCTGCCCCGTCTAAGATTGCCAGAATAGAGTAACCTCTTTTGCTTTGATTCAACACAGAAGCAGGTGACCATCTGTCGTTGGAAGTGGGGAAAGGAAAAGGAAACCGAAAGTCTAAACTCTCATGGCCTTCCAAAAACAAAACAAAAAGTCACAAACTCAAGTTCTATTCTTGGTCACCACCCCAGCCAAACTATGTGCCACCCATGCACTGAACACTCTTCCCTCTCAGCCGACTCAAGTCTCTTGAACAAGTGTTCGCTGCCCATGTAACCATCCCTTATGCAAAGTGGGAACTAATTCTTCTCGAAAGACAGACCTGTGGGAAAGAATTTTCCTTTGAGGAGAAGGGCTTAGGCACACAGCCTAGCCAGGGTGGAGGAGTGTCTTCATGTCCTGCAGGCTGAGGTTCTCTCCATGGTACTGCCAGTGAAAGAATGGAGGATCTTGGAGGATTATATAGTCCAGTTGGGCCTAAAATTGTAATCATAAAACCAGAACAGAGCTCCTCAAACTCCACTGTCCCTGCGGAGTGCCCCGGGGAGTTTGGTTAAGGCAGCTTGTCTTTCCTGGTTCTGGCTGGGTCTGTAACCTCTATTTCACCAAGCACCCACCTGGGTCTGGAGAGTTGAGGGCTGGTGCAGAAAGTCCTGCTGAGGCTCTGGGCAGCCCAGAGAAAGTCGTGTTGATAACGAAGAAGAAAAAGTAAAATCAGGTATGTGTATTGAAGGGCAATGAGAAAGACCGAATGGAAGCGAGAGGAAGACAGCAGAGACCCACAGAGGAGAGAAGCCGAGGGACGAGCCCAGCCTCCCCCTCCAAGCCCTGGGCGCAGGCGGGTACCGGGTTCCGGGCTCCGCCTGGCGGCTGCGGGTCACCCCCACCGTGGTCCCCGAGCTGCGACAAGTTTGCAGCAGGGTCCTGCAGCCCCGAGCACGGGAGGTGCGGCTGCAAAGAGGGGCCTGCGGCCCTGGGACTCCCGTAGATCCTAGCTAGGGCGCCTTTACGCACCGGATGGAGAGCTTGACCCGGTGGCCAGGAGACCATGGGGCGGCATCTCTCGTGCCAACCTCTCGTCCCCTTCCTGCGGCGGCTCGAACGGCCTTGGAGCAGCGACTGGAGCCCATCTAGGACTTGGACCCGCGGAAGCGAGACCGAAGGAGAAACCGGGAGCCGATCCCGCGTCTGTCCCGGGGTAGGGTGGGTTTAGGAAGCCATCTGGGAGGGGACTTGGCCCTTTTGAGGCGGGGGAAGGCGTTGTCACCCCTCCCCAAATGGCCCAAGGGAGCAACCTGGGGCTTCATTGGGCATTTTAAAAACTAGGTTAACTAAGGGGTGGGGGAGATTGAACAGTTGATGTTATTGTCTTTTGTGGCATGTGGATACTCAGATAAAATTCTGTGAATTAACCATTCATCACCAGCCCTTACTTGCATTTACTGAGCCCTATGGGGCCTGTCGAGGATCCCAGCCCCAGGTGTGTGCCAGTAAGATGGGTGGGGACCTTCAAGGAGCACCAGGCTTAGGAGGAGGCTAGCCCTTTACGACCAAGCGGGGAAGTGTTTCGGTAGGGGCTAGGGAGCTCTAGAGACTGGGGAGCTCAGGGAGACTGAGGGGCTTCCCAGACTAGCCACTGGAAATCTAGAATATATCAGGAAGAAGGGGATGAAGAGGTGAGAGGTGGGGAAGGAGGGGTTCTGCCCTATGACTAGAGAATGGGTGAGCAGAGGAGGTGATCCTATAGAGGCCAGGTCCCCCCAGGCCACCACAAGGACTTGTATTCATATTGCTATGCTAAATAAAACGTTTTTCTCCCCACATAGTGAACCAAGCCCATTAATCAGTGCCCAGAGAAGCAAAGGGCCATGAGATGAGCCTTCCATGTGCTTAGAGTTCCATCGTGCTCTCTGAGAACTGCAACAGACTGCAACAGGCACTGGGGAATGCATACTAGGGTCTTCAAAGCTGCTGCTATTAGCCAGGAGGAGTCTCTCTGGCCTTCGGAGATCTGTTGCTTCCTATCTACAGTCCACAGAAGCCCTTCCACATGGAATGAGTTACAACTGAATGGGGCAAACTCTAGCTAGCCACAGAACCCATTACCTACCCTGCCCTCCCCCCATTGCCCACCTTTTGGATTAATTCTGAATTAATGGGGCAGGCATTGGCTCCCAAGGAGTGGATGCTCCAGACTGTGGACAGGGAGTTCCAGCATCAGTAAGGATAAAGTGTGGGCTTGGGTGCAGGAAGGAGAATGAACTGGTGAGCAAAGCGATGGAAGCCCCAGGGAATTGGGATCCAGCCAGGTGGAGACTGAACCCAGCCCAGGCATGACAGCCAATCTGTAAATATGGACAACTGAAGGGACCCTGGGAAGATTCAGGAGTTAATCTGTAAACTGAGCTCAACAAAAGTTCCTTCCTGACCTTGCTCAGACCTATCCTGCTGTCATCATTTCGCTGGGAACTTGTGGGAGGGCAGGGGTTAACTTTAGTGGTAGTGATCTTTAGGGGCAGGTGGCTGTCCCCAGCTTCCAGAGAAGGGAGGGTGATCCCGAGGGAAAGGCTGACTGGAGCAGGACGCTAGTTTGGGTTTTGTTTTGGCTCCTTGTTTGTTTTCCTGAAGCTTCCTTGACATGGCATTTCCCCTCCCAGCACCTCCTCCTCTGGCATTCTCTTTGCACCCCATCCTCTCCCTACACCCAAGTCTAAGCCAGCCCAGGTAGGGCTCCAGGACTGGCAGAGAGTCTCACTCAGACCTAAACATATTAGCAGAATAAAAACAGAAAGGGGAACAGACACACTAGAAGGCCATTGGTAGCTTCTAGAAACCTTCCTTACCAATGAGAACTTAACAGAGGACAAACTGGAGAGCTCCAAGTCTCTGGCACACCTGCTTTCTTCTACTGCCTCCCGGAGATGCGCTCTGGGCTTAGCAACCGAAGATGCCCGTCCACCACTCTGAATTTGAACAAAAGTTTATATTTCTCTGAGCATCAGTTTTTCTGTCGGTAAAATGAGAGTGATACTTCCTTCCAAGGCCAGTGAGAGATTAAATTAATGACCTCTGTCAAGACCAACTAAGTGTTTGGCAAGGTTTAAGTCATCTTTACGTGGTCACAGTTGTCCTGAGATTAAGTCCACAGCCATGCCATGCTAAATATTCCCTTACACCCCACAACCCAAAGTACAGACCTCGTGGCTTATTGTGTACACCAAATAAATCCCCAACTCATCTTTGCCCATACTGACATATATTTCATTAGTCATCTTTCACACAATTGCACGTGTGTATTCAGAATATTTACCAGGTACTTGCTACCTGCCAGGCGCAGTGCATCAAGACACTGGTGTGACCTGGGTAACTCAAGGAGCAGAGTTGCTAGGATGAAAGGCAATTTGTTTGCACAATTCTGACTCCCTTCAAGACCCAAATGTTGCTATTCTGTATCCCTTCTGATTTCCTGGCCTGGAAAGCCCTCTTGCCGTCTTAACTTTCCTTTCCAACGCCTGGAGCCTAACCTCCCACCGCCACCCCGGAGGGTTCTGCGCAAGGACACTGCTCTCCTTGGCAGCGGGGCGGAATCGCAGCCTGAATGCTCGCTGGAACTCGGGGAAGAGAGGGGGTAGAACCAGAACTCCAGGCCAGGGAAGCGGTGGGAGGCCTGCGCCCTGGAGCCCAGCGTGAGCCCGCCCCAGCCGGTTTGGCACCGGCTTCTCCTGGGCCGCCAGGCAGCCGGGCAAAGGCCAGCTCTGACACGCACCCGGCCTTTTGTAAGAAGAAAATACAAAGACGAGGGGGGGGGACCCGTCTTCCGTTTTGACGGGGGAGGCCAACAGCTCCGGGACTCCCGGGCCAGCCAGAAACTTTCGGAGCCGTGCCGATTAGACTGGGCAAGTGAGCACTCAATTCCCCAGAAACGGACCAGGGTCCTGCTGCGCGCGCTGGTTGGAGCCCCGGCGCCTGGACCTGCGCGCAAGACGCGGGACCGGGCAAGTGCGCCGGGTGCCTCACAGACCCTCAAGCGAAAACGCTGCCAAGCCACCACTCTTGTTTTGGGCTATTGAGGAGGGCAAAGGAGACACAGCACCAGAGCCAAAGCAGCCCAGGGGACATTGATGGCCCCTAGCTCCCAGGCAGCTGTCGGATGTAAGGAGATGTTGGGGAGGGAGGCAGCCAAGGGCAGAAGCGGACCAGCAGTTAGCGTTGCCCCGCTGAGTTTGGGATTTAGGGAATCAGCCAGATCTCCTGCTTTGGGGCTCTGTCCTCCAGGCTCTTGTGGTCGGGTGGGCCCCCCAGCTTTCGGCTCAGCCTTCAACTCCAGTCCCTGGACCTAGCGGACTGTCAGTCCTTGCACTCAAGCGGACAGAGGACAGATACCGAAGGGCACAGGGCTCCCGTGTGCAGGTGGCTAGACCAACCTAGGCGGCTTTACCCCAATCACGAGCACGGAGTACCAGGTGCTGTTTGTCACTTACGTTGGCAGGCGCACAACTCCACGCCCCAGCTGGTGGCCCCACAGAGGGCACATCCAGGCACGTCCTCCCTGCGGTTGGCCACGGAGGCCCAAGAGTGGCCCTCAAATGCCCAAGCTCTTCCTAATCCCCACCCCGCCCCTGGGTTAGCCTGTGTGACATTCTGCTAATTGAACGGTTGTGGGTCGTCCTTCTAACCGTTGGACGACATTATCACCACGCTTCAGTTCTTCGTGTTTTAAATACATATTTAACGGATGGCTGCAGAGCCAGCTGGGAGACACGCGGGTTGAAAAATAATGCTCCAGAAGGCACTAGACTGGGGCACACGTGGAAGTCCGCTAAGCTTTCTAGGGTCAGAGGGAGATTTTGCACGGAGTTAGGGGTAAAAGCCTGAGTTTTTATATGTGTTTTATAACTTTGCTATAAGATGACCAATGGCTGTGTATGTGTTTGTTGCTTGTTGTTAAAATAGTAGGTGCACAAAAGTCCTCAAACAATAAAAATAACAAAAGGACTGTTAAAACTCTTAAAATTCCCCATGAGAGGAGAGTGAGAGACAGACAAACAGACAGACAGACAGACAGACAGAGAAGGATCTGAGATCTGCAGAGGAAAATCAGCGTTGGAATTGTATGGGTCTGAAAACCAGCTGCGGGAAAGGGTTAGGGGTTGGGGAGACACGCAGACACGCAGCTGCGTCTATGCAAAGGGACCACCAATGCCTGCAGCAGGCGAGGCGAGAGCTGCCTATTTAGGATTATTCTTCAGGCTTGCTGCAGACAGTGACTAGATTTTCCCATCTATAAACTGAGTGGAATCCATAGGAATGTCTAGATATCTCTGGATCTCTTTGATAGCCCGCTTTGAGAGGCAGCTGTGATCAGTAACACGTCTCTGAGGATGACAGGTTCAACTCTGCTCCCTGGTTCTCAGCCTCATCTCTGCACACCAGTACACCAGTTGTCCTACCTGTATGGTGTACACACGATAAAAACGACGCTGAAAATATGATCATTGGGCTCTCTTGTTAAGTGGAGCTAAATGGGGGGCGGGGAGAAATTTAACGTGGGCGCTTGGGCGCTGTCTAGCTCCTGGGTTAGTGCTGTTACTATGAGGAATTAACTTGCCCAAGAGTTTTCACAATTCTCAACTTTATAAAGGGTTGAGATTTCATTCAAAACACAGTGCCGCAGTCTAGTCTTTTTTTTTCCTGGACCACTCTCTATCCTGCAAGGCCATGCTCCCACCTGAGGGCGCTACCGCCTGTCCCCAACATGGCAGCAACAGCCACCAAGCAGATGTGCTCTATGAATGGGGGGGGGGGACTTTGTGGACAATTATCCTTTACACTTTAGAGCCCCAAATGTTCACAAGTTAATTAAAAACTGTGAAATGGAGACAAGTGGTGGGAAAAGGAGAGAGAGAGAGAGAGAGAGAGAAGATATACTCCACGCTTACACCCCGACATATACCCCAAAATATTCAGCTGCATTGAGTGCCAGATTATTTTGTGGACTCCCCATCCCACCACCGCATCCTCCAGCCTGCCACTGTGTTGAACATATTTTTACAGAAATTTGACGATATTCTCTCTCCATCCGAAACGCAATCTCCCCAGTCTGGGCCGGCCCTCCTCCCGCTCAGCTTTCCCTCCTCCTCCCCTGATTCCTCCTCCGGTCCCTCCTCAAGAATCTCAATCAGGGGCGCCCATTGGCTGCGTGTGGTGAGGAGGCGTGCGCCAGGCCCGCCGGGTTTCATTGAGCGGAATTAGCCCGGATGACATCAGCTTCGCAGCCCTACGGGCGGGCCCAGCTCATTGGAGCGGCTGCCCCTCCAGGACAAGCACATTGTTCCCCGCCCCCGCCCCGGTCACCGCCACCGCCGTCGCCGCGGCCTCCACCCGGCTATAAAAACCAGCCGAACCCCGAAAGGTGCGGATGCATATTATAGATCGACAGGACACCAACGCCCCAAGCCAGGTTCTCCTCTTCGAGCTCCTAGGAATTGAATTCACAGTAAGTGTCCCAGCCCCTCAAGCACCCTAGCTGTGCTCCCAAAAGCAGACGCCCCCAACTCGGCTGTCATCCAGGGAGCACCCACTTGGGCTGGCTGGGATCCCCCTTGCTGGTCAGCTCCACGGAGCGGCTGTGCTGCGCTGATGCTCAGGGCACTCACCGTAGCATTCGCTTGGCCAAAAGCTCCTTGTGCCAAAGCCCAGGTCAGCTGGCGAGCTCCTGGAGCCCCGGAGCACTTCTTGGCATATGGACCCCTCAGGGCGTCAGGTAGGCGCGTGGGCGCGAGTGTTTGCTGTGTGGCGGATGGAGATAAGGTGGTTGTGCTTGAGGAAGCACATAGTTCTCTGTTTAGACCCCCCCACACACACACACAAAGTCCTCATTTACTCCTACCCTGCACATCCAGGATTCTTAGTGCTAACTGAAAGTCCCACACTGAGGGTTACCCAGTGTCTCTGAAATACAGTAATCTGGACTAGAGTGTAAAGGAAGTGGGGGGGGGAAGAGATGGGTTTTGAGAACCTGTGAGACCTAAGAAGGAAGGCTCGAGAAAGCTAGGTGGATGTGAGCCAGCGGCCACCTCTGCCTGGTCCCTGAGCTGCGGTGCTGAGGAGGGGCAGCAGTTCTCTCTCACTTACGTTTCTCTTCTCTTCTCTTCTCTTCTCTTCTCTTCTCTTCTCTTCTCTTCTCTTCTCTTCTCTTCTCTTCTCTTCTCTTCTCTTCTCTTCCCTCTCTTTGCTCTGAAGACTGAGAAAGGCACCTTGCTAACGCTGTGACAATCCCGGGGCCATGGACTCGGACGCCAGCCTGGTGTCCAGTCGCCCGTCGTCGCCGGAGCCCGATGACCTTTTTCTGCCGGCCCGGAGCAAGGGCAGCAGCGGTAGCGGCTTCACGGGAGGCACCGTGTCCTCGTCCACGCCTAGCGACTGTCCCCCGGAGCTGAGCGCAGAGCTGCGCGGAGCCATGGGTTCGGCGGGAGCGCATCCCGGGGACAAGCTGGGCTGCGGTGGCTTCAAGTCATCGTCGTCCAGCACCTCGTCATCTACGTCGTCGGCGGCCACGTCGTCCACCAAGAAAGACAAGAAGCAGATGACTGAGCCCGAGCTGCAGCAGCTGCGCCTTAAGATCAACAGCCGGGAGCGCAAGCGTATGCACGATCTCAACATCGCCATGGACGGCCTGCGGGAGGTCATGCCGTACGCCCACGGCCCGTCGGTGCGTAAGCTGTCCAAGATCGCCACGCTGCTGTTGGCACGCAACTACATCCTCATGCTGACCAACTCGCTGGAGGAGATGAAGCGCCTGGTGAGCGAAATCTACGGCGGTCACCACGGCGGCTTCCACCCATCGGCCTGCGGTGGCCTGGCACACTCCGCGCCTCTGCCGGCGGCCACCGCGCACCCCGCCGCCGCCGCCCACGCCGCCCACCATCCCGCGGTGCACCACCCGATCCTTCCTCCTGCCGCCGCCGCCGCTGCAGCCGCCGCCGCCGCCGCGGCCGTCTCCAGCGCCTCTCTGCCGGGCTCCGGGCTGTCGTCGGTGGGCTCCATCCGGCCTCCGCACGGTCTGCTGAAGTCTCCTTCGGCGGCCGCGGCCACTCCGCTGGGAGCCGGGAGCGGAGGCGGTGGCGGCGGCAGCGGTGGCTTCCAGCACTGGGGCGGCATGCCCTGTCCCTGCAGCATGTGCCAGGTGCCACCACCGCACCACCACGTGTCGGCCATGGGCGCAGGCAGCCTGCCCCGGCTCACCTCCGATGCCAAGTGAGCCGGCCGCGTCCTGGCGAGCCAGAGGGCCGGAGCGCAGCCGGGCTGCAGGGACTGGTCGGTGCCCGGGGTCCGGAGCTCGGTGGCGAGGAGGGGCGCAGGACCGTGGGTTGGGACCAGGGGAGGGTTGGGAGGATGGCATTCCAGGAACCGACGCAGTGTGAGCACACGGAAGAGGGGCGCAGAGTCCTGGCTAAGCCCCCTGGCTTTACACTTCGTCGGTCTGGTCCAGAAAGGGCCACAAAGCCGGCCATGCCATGTGAACCCTCCCCTGGAACTCCCTCCCTCCACCCCAGGAAAAGTCTAAAAACTGGTTTTCCCACGTGCGCAGTCCGTGATGTGGTGGAGGGAAGAAGGACAGGGGCCTAGGGGACTTCACTTCTTCTGGACGGGTCGGGACACTCAGGAGCCGCGCTGCAGCGACGGATGGCGGCTTTGCCCTGCAGGTTTGTCCTTGGCCTACGCCACGGGCGACGAGTTACTTGAAGCAGGCGCTGGGACCAGAAGCACTTAGGGTTGTGCCCATCTGACTGGGTAAACCCACATGGTCTAAAAAGTGTGGCCCTTCTCTCCGAGGTCTCCTGCTCATTAGGGGTCTTTGTGGTTTTCTGACAAATTTGTGAACGCCCGATTTCAACAATATGAGTAAGTTTTACAGACGCTCAGATAAAAACCACTTGTGGAATGGAATTATCCTAAACTACCGATATGGGAGGGGAAAAATTTTTTTAGGTATTTTTCGCTCCTCGCCCGCCCCGTTCTTTCGGTCCCTGAGCACAAGGTGATTTGTCTTCAATAGGGGACAGACGTTTTGGTACCCGAGGACTTAGCAGATTTTTTAAAGTTGAGATGAATATAATTTGAGTTATTTGGAGGATTCTGTTGGTTTTTTAATAATTTCTTGGATTTGTAAATAGAATATCAACGATGAAGTAAGTGCGCGATGCTAAACTATTGGTTGTGAGTGAGCGAGAGCCAGCCTCTCTGGAGTCTAAGCTGGCCGAAGTCCTTCTGTGTTTCTGATTTTCTTTTTGCCACGTTTAACTGAAATGGCGAACCTCTCCACGTGCTTCCTGCCTTGGGCATTGCAGAACGATCCTAAGCGCCTGCCACTTAACAGCCCTCGCCAGTCATGCGCTGCTCCTAGCAGAGTGTATCACCTGTTTTTATTTTTGTAAAAAGAAAAAAGTGCTAAATAATATTTATTACTTGTTTGGTTGCAAAAAACGAAATAAATGATCGAGTGTTGAGATTTTAAATAAAAATTTAAAGTATATCGGGTGATTTCCATCTCTGTGAGTGGGAGGGGCAGGAGAATGTGGGGGGAAGGAGTGGAGAAGGTGATGGTTTGGTTTCGATTGGGGGGGGGATTTGGAGAATTTAGTTGGTTTTGCCCTGAAGAAAGAAAAGAGTGCTATTTTACCTCCACTCCCCAAACACATTTTTTAAAGTGCTTCTTCGGAGCCCATTCTCCGAGTGCTTATCGAAACTGACTTGTGATATTTATTTATCTCATATTTAATCAGGAACTCCTTTTCCTTCCAGTTGAAGACTGAGCTACTGTGAAGACTTCTTTCCAGAAGTTCCAGAGTTTGGGCCTTCCAGGTCTGGGAGCAATGGCAACATCAACTTTTATTTTATTTTCTCTCTGCTCCTGGTAGTGGCTGGTTGTTCTCTCTCTCTCTCTCTCTCTCTCTCTCTCTCTCTCTCTCTCTCTCTCTCTCTCTCTCTCTCTCTCTCTCTCTCTCTCTCTCTCTCTCTCTCAGAGGCCATTGCATTCTTGCATTCTCTGGTCCTCAACTGAAAGTCAGATGCTCAGTGGGGCCAGAATCCTGGCTGAGCCTGGGCGCTGAGGAAGAGTTTGGTGAGGATTCACTAACCCTCCAATCCCTTCTCCACACTTTCTATGGTTTCCCTTGGGCCAATGGGCCTTGGAATGCTGTTAATTGCGAGTTGTGAGAGGCTGATACTCTCCCGGCTGCGGCTGCGCACAGCACTTTGTAGCCTTGGGGCTTTTTGGGGAGGCTACTTCTGTCTTACCATGAACATTGGTTTCTTTAGTTATTTATTATTTCTGCAGTCCCCAACTGCAATATAGATATAGGCTATTGCTCTTAAGAGATATTCTGGACAGAACAATTTAAAAGCTTCCGTTTTCCTGATTCAAGCCCAAGGTAGATCCTGCTTCAGTTTCCCTGCAGGAGGCTGACCCAAAACACCAGTGTCTGAAAGGACAGCCTGGTACCTGGTGGCAGACCCTTCCTGATCCCATGCCCTCCTGCTTAGGACATCTTTAGTGGCTAGGGGAAAAAGTACTTGTACCAGGGAGTAGAGATTTTCCTGGCTGGAACCCCCTTTATTGAATCCAGTTTTCCAGTCCAGCCCAGAGTTCATTGCCCAGGCCTGAGGGTGGTTCATGGCTGTCCCCTTAGCTAGGGGACAGACACTTTCTTTCCTCTTCAAGGAATGTCGTGCTTAAGCCAGAACTGCCTGTTCCAGAGATCCTGTGCTGAACGGTAGGCCTTGCCTTGCTCTTCACCTGTGAGCTCTGCATTCATCCTTAAGGTTAGGAGTGTCTGAGGAGACTAAGGCTGGGGATGTGGAACAGAGAATCAGAACTGAGGGTTGCTATACCATCCCCCCTCCAAAAATGGGTAGGATGAGGTTAAATCTAGTATGTTTATTCTTCAATCCCATTTGGAACAAAATTTTCCAAGTGTTCAAAACTTATTCTAGCTTCTACAGCAGATGCGTACAGAGTGAGGCCAAATACCTGAAAATCCACCACTCAGGAGCTAAGAACCTGGAGGGCTGGAGGGTTGGGCCATCGCCATGGTAGTGGCTTCCTCACCCACTGCAAGACACAGTGTCCATCTACTGGCACAGGCTGTAGGTATAGGATAGTGGTCGAAAGAAAATAAATCAAGTCTTCCTCTCTACCCCTGTCCCCAAGTTCTTAGCAGTGCATAGCAGCCCCCAGGCTAGTTCCCCTTTTCCCCCAATCATAGGAGGAGGGGCTGTGTCCAACCAGGCTCTGGGCCCTCCCCTGAGCCATGAGCTTCAACTGCAGAGCCTCTGGGAGCCTCAGCTTCCAACCGTGGGACCCGAGCAACCCTGGAAGCTAGAAGATGCATGTACCCAGCACCACCAATCACTGGTAGGTGCAGGCTGGGGTGTCCCTAGACAGGTGAGGACTTGGGCCAGTGGCTGAGCTTCTATGAAAGGAAAAAGAAGGCTGCATAACCTCTTTGACTTCAAGAGAGAAGAGCAACCTGCTCATCTGGGTCATTTGACACACCAAATTGGGTTACTTTAGTCAGGAGATTATTTTCCAGCTCCCGGTTGACCTTCAGCCTCTACCCAACCACATCCTTCTTCATGGTTCCCAAGCTCCCAGTCACAGGGCCCAGGAACTCACCAGATCACAAGATCTGGGAAACTTTCTGAAATGCTGGGCACTGCACTGGAGGTTGAGGAGACAGAGTCTCTTGCGCTGGACTCTGTGTTCTTGGAGGGGCACTGTCCCCACATGCCCCCCACCAATCAAAGGGCAAGAGTCACAGAAAAAAAGGATGCTCCCCATGAGCTCAGTGTTGGAGAATTCCCAGTGGGATTGACCTGAGCTCCAGAGTGCCTCTGATGCCAGCAGAGGGTGTGTCAGTGGAGGGACGAACTGCTGAGATCCAGCTGGAGCCTCAGTGCGGCTATAGGAAGATGTGGTGCCCAGGACAACCAAGGCAACCTGGAGTTCCTGCAGCTCCCCAGGCAGGGCCTTCCCTTTCCTTTTACAGGACTGGAACCCGCCAAGGGCTCCCGAGGCAAGATCTATAGATTCTATTTGTTTTGTTTTCAGTACTGGGGATTGAACCTAGGACCTTGCACATAGTAGGCAAAGTGCTCTACTACACTTCTTTTAAATTTTATGTAATTTTTTTTAGACAGGGTCTCAATAAGTTGCCCAAGCTGACCTGAAATGCTGTAGCTCAGGCAATCCTTGAACTTTCAATCTTCCTTCTTCAGCCTACAAAGTAGCTGGAATAACAGGCCCCAGCCACCAGTCACAGCTAGGGTGCTCCATTTTACATCCCTCCCAGATGTTTCCATGCCTAAAACTAACCCAGCATGGGAAAATGTGTGACTCTCATTGAGACCGAATCTGCCGGGCAGTCTGTTTCTGCTCTAAGTACCTTCAAGCTGTCTATAGGTTCACCTGAGGCAAAGACTTTCATCCTTACCCACCTCTCTTATCCTTCCAGATTCTGCCAAATCTCTCCCTCCCCTCCGGAGTACCAGGAGGGACCTTAGGGTTCTTTAACAAGGACTCTGCCCAAAGGCTTAGGATAACGTGTGGGTGAGCAGCTGTCACTCGGGGTCTCTGCAGACCTGTGAGGGAGATCAGAATCAGGCCAGGCTGTTCACAGAGTTAAGGACAGCTGCACCTGATCCTCCCCCACTCCCCTTCCATACACACTGCTCAGGGGAAGGCTTTAGTATGGCGATCCTGCCAAAAGTCCAGGTAGGGATGAGGCAACTCCCCACTCAGTGTCATAGTGTTGGGGCAACCTAGCCAGGAAAGGTACAGGATCAGCGCCCCCCTCAATTTCCTATCTCTCTCCTAGGGTCTGAGCCATTACTGTGAGGCGGCTTTGGTTGTGGGGCTCATGGGGGGGAATGCAGTGAGGCAGCGCCTTGGCAGTGCTGGGAGGAGGGAGTCAGGGAGGTGGTACTCAGAGGCCAGGATCTGAATAAGGTTGGACTTATTAAGGGCTAATGGAAGTAAGGCTCAGCACGGAGAACTTGGATATGTCACTTGGTGGGATTTTCACAGTAACTCTGCTGTGTTATTATTACCCACTTTGCAGGCCAGGAAACTTCCGCCCGGTGAAGGCAAGTGACTGACTTAGGGGTCCAGCCAATAAAGCCTGGCAGTAACCTAGTATGTTTCCAGAACCCACACCAGCCGCTCCCCCAGACCCCAGCAGTCCCCAGGCTGGCTTAGCCGACATCTAGGGAATTGTTATATCTGATGGCGTAGCTTCCCCTCCCCCACGCCGCCACTCGCCTTAGGGACGCTCTTGGTGCTTCCCCTAGGTGCCTGGACCCCATCTGTCCCCGACGCCCCCATCTGGGTGGCAGGCGGTGCCGACAGGCTTTCGCAATTAGCGAGCCCAGGGCGCGCTGTGCTGCGGGTGGAGGAAAGGCCCGAGCAGGTGAGCCGACGGGGCCCGGCGGCTCATTAGGGACTGTCGTCGCGGCCGGGACAGCTGGGGGCCGGCCACAACCCCAAGCCACACCCCTTCCCTTCCCTCCCCTGTTGGGCATCCCGCACCTCCGGAGCGATCCGGAAAGGGAAAGGTGGCCAGCAGGAAAAATAACATAAAATAAAATCGGGCGAAAGTCTGCAGGGACCAGGCAGATGCCTCCACGGAGCTCACCGCACCCCAGGACGCGGGGAGCGGGGCAGCTGAGGCCTGGGCGGGGACCCTGCGCTCTCCTCCCGGGACTTCGGACTCCACTTTAGAAAACGCGCGCCCAATGAATGGACCCGTGAGGTTTCCAGCGTCGAGCACTAAAATCGGCTGGATCGGGCTGGAGAAATGGCTCGGCCGATAAAGGTGCTTGCTTGCAAAGCCTGTTGACCTGGCTTCGATTTCCCAGCACCCACTTAAAGCCAGATGCACCAAGTGGCACAGGTGTCTGGAGGCAGTTGGAGGCAGTGGCAGGAGGCCCTGGAGCAGTACCCATTCTCTCTCTCTCTCTCTCTCTCTCTCTCTCTCTCTCTCTCTCTCTCTCTCTCTCTCTCTCTCTCTCTCTCCTTGCAAATAAATAAAGATATTTAAAAAATAAAATGGGCTCGATTTCCCATGACCACTTGGTAGAGCTCTGGGATTGGCGAGGGTTTCTTAATTTCTGTCCCTCCGACTGCACGGCAGCTGCACTGGAGGAAGAGCCAGAAAAACTCCCCTCCGCCCCTCGCTTCCTGGGTCTCACGGGTGGATACCGAGCGGTGGGGGCTGAGTCTCCCCCTCCAACCAGGGCACAGGTTCCAATCGAAGCCTCTGGCTTGGGTCCTATAAGAACCTCCTTTGGAGAGAGATTGTAGCAGCAATCTTGGGGTCCACCGGTTGGCGGAAGACTGTGTTCCCCCATCCAAGAAATGAACATGCAGGCAGAGCCCGCCAAAAGAGCCTTCATTTTCGTGGGGACCAAACATCTGCCCACAGGAGCACCTCAACCGATGGACACTATGGGGAAAACGCATCAGAGCGCATGTGCCCACAAGTCCTCCATGCCAGCGTTGTTTGCACACTCGCCAACGTTTGCACACTGTCTGTACTGGCCCTGCAGACTGACCTGAGCATAACTTTTCCGGTATCCTGTGAGCACTGAAGGAATTCACCAGACTTAAAGAAGGTTTAGGTAACCATTGTGTGTGTGTGTGTGTGTGTGTGTGTGTGTGTGTGTGTGTGTGTGTGTGTGTGGTGTGTTTATATGAGTGCAGGCACAGGTGTGTAGGAGCAGGTGCATATGTGCTCATGTACGCAGAAGCCAGAGGTCAATATCAGATGTCTTCCTCATCATTCCTCCACCTTATCTTTTTTGAAACACTGTCTCCCACCAAACCTAGAGCTCACCAATTAGATTAGACTAGCTAGGCAGCAAGCCCCTAAGACCTTGCCCACCTCTGCCTGTCTACCATACTAGGATTACAGGCATGTGCCTGTACTACATGGGTGCTGGGGATTTGAATTCAGCTCCTCAAGCTTGTACAGCAAGCGCTTTACCCCTTCCCCCTCCCCTCAGCAGCCATCTTCTCAACCTTGGATGCCTTGGTATCTGATACCTGCCAGGTGGAAGGTCCTGAATAATGAATGAATCACACAGTGAGATTCAAGGAGTTTTGGGGACCACAACAGGCATGTAAAGTCCCCATGACCTTGCTCTGGTGAGGATCACTCAGTGAGGCAGGTAGGTTTTCATTATCTGTAGAATGGGGTGATGCAAGCACCATCTTCAAAGGGCAAGAAGATTGAAATGTCCCAGGTGAGCCATGCCCCAGGAAGCAGTGTAACACTTAGCTACCGGGATACCAGTTGAATCTTCTCAGAGGTCCTACAAGGCAGAGTCTCTATCATGCTTGGGCCCACTGGTCCTGCTCTGAACTGAGTCCACATCCCAAAGCGACAATGCAAGGCAAGACCCTTCTTCTGCCAGCTGCACGTCCCCAGGCACCTGGTACAGAGCCTGGAGTGCAGGCAAGTCCTTGTTTCTCACAGTGCTTCATAGGCAGCCACTTTGTGGGAAGAAACCAGAGCTGCATTCTTTGAAAGGAAACTGCCTATCAGAAAGGAATTCATTGGAAGAAAAGTCGCCTGAGAGGCTTGAGCCTCAAGGCTCTCTCTCTCTCAGGGAGCAAACCCCCCCTCTCACCACCAGGCCTGCTGGGCCCTGGATCTGTCTGCACCCCCTCCCCAAAATGTCCAGTGATGCATCACTCTCGGAATTGACACTGAAATCAGTAGAAATCAGTAGGGAAACACCTGGGAACTGGGCTTAGGGTTCCCACCACCCCCAACTCTGTCCTGTCCAGACTCAGGCCAAGTCAGTACTAAGGAAGACACTGGAGCCCAGTGTGCCTTAGCCAGCACAGGAAGGAAGTAACTTGGGTTAGCCCAGAGGGTACTGGCAGACAGCTGCCACGACAGGGGCAGGGAGCCCACAAGACCGACATCCAGGAGGCTGCCCCTCCTCCCTACCCCAATGCCCGGCATCTGTAGAGCTGGGCTTACACTCTTTGTCCCTCTCCTTCCTGACAGGGCTTCAGTGGCATCTCTCCACCCCATAATCTGCCTCTTGTCACCACCACCTAACTTTTGGGGTTTAACCCATGAACTCCTCCTGTCTGGTTTGTTTTTCTGTTTGTTTGGTTTTTGCTGTTGCTGTTTTTAGAAGAAGAAACACTTGGGAGGCAGTGGTAAGAGGATCAATGTGAGTTCTAGGTCAGCCTGGGCTAGAATGAGACCCTACCTTGAAAAATTAAAAAAAAAAATAAACAAGATTTCACTCTAGCCCAGGCTGGCCTGGATTTCATTTTGTAGAACTCACAGTGATCCTCCTACCTCAACCTCCTGAGAGCTGGGATTAAAGACCTGGCAGGTTTTTGTTTGTTTTGTTTTAATCAAAGTAAAAGTCACAAAATATAAAAAATCAGGAGCTGGAGAGGTTGCTTAGTGGTTTGCTTGCAAAGCCTGATCACCCCAGGTTCAGTTTTTCAGTACACACATAAAGCCAGATGCACAGACTGGTACATACATTTGGAGTTCCTTTACAGTGACAGGAGGCACTAGCCTGCCCACACTCACTCACTCTCTCGCTCAAATAAATATATTTTTTAAATCAAACATTGTAAAGTGACATTTCACAATCTGATGCAAACACCACCTCTACCTGGGCCTAAGACATTTCCATCACCTGAGGTAAAACCCTGTGCCTAATTAAGCAGTTACTTGCCAAGCCCCTCCTTGACCTTGGCAAACACTCATCTGCCTTTATTGGTTCTTCTATTTTGGTGATTTCATATACATGGAATCATATGATATGTGACCTTTTGGACTGGTTTCTTTCACTTATCACATTTTTGAGATTCACCCATACAATTATAATATGACTTCTTATATGCACACTACCTTTCCTTTGTCCCCTCAGCTGCAGTGGTACCATACAACTGAGTAACTCCTCAAGTCCTTGCTTGTGAATTACAGTGATAAAAAGAAGCCTGGATTAGGAGTATAAAACGGTAGGTGCCTGAGTAAACTGGGTATCCCCAGGCTAATTGCTTGTCCTTTCTGGGCCTCCATCTACTCATCTATAAAGCAAAAACATCAGCAAAGGTCATTTCCAGTTATTTGACTTTTCACAACTCTATGATCTTGTCAAAAGAAGCCCAGTGTTCTCCCTGCCAACTACAACCCTGTGTCAAAGACCCCATGATAACACATGCCCTGAGATGTTCACAGCACCCCTGAAGAGTCTGTATCTTTGGCAGAATCTCAATGAGGAGTCCTGTTGAAGATGATCAATTATTTGGAGAGTTATTTCTTCATTTGGAATCTTCTGCTATGGCTAGGAGATGGAGCCAACGGACATAGCATGCACAGATCTTCATCATGACAGAATCAATGGTCCCTTCTTATCAAACCCAGGGCCTTGTACCTGCTAGTCATTGGCTCTACCACCAACATAATCTACATCCCTAGCCTGAGTCACACATTGATATTCTGATCTTCCAAATTCATCTTTTCATCCTGAGAATTGAAGCACATTGACTGTATCAGGAGACAACTCCAAGATGATCAACCCTAGGTCTATTCCTAGGAGACACCATCTCCTGCTCTGGACAAATGAGAACCCTGAAGAGAAACTGACTCTAGAAATAAACTCCTTCTTAGCATTTTAGAGCTTTGGGACCTATCCCCCCACCCCACTCACACACACACACACACTGAAAGACCAAAAAGTAAAATGATCTTTTCCACATACAACTGAATTCACGGAGGGAGAGTTTAAGGTGTGAAGACATTACTCTCTCAAGGGATTATGTATCTTTTTGGAATGTGGATGCTGCGCTCACAGTTTCATCTCTTTCTTTTTCAAAGTACTCCAAATATTACTTTGGCATTTCCATCCCCTATACCCTGCCTTGCTTGTTTATTATCCATGCTCCCCATTGGAACATAAGCTTCTCCAGGCAGAGATCTTTAACTATCCTGATCTCTGAGGTAGAACAGAGCTCAGCACATAGTGTTTGTAAATAGTCACTGAATGGAACCAATACATGTGGCTGATTTTTGCTGTCTAGCCATTTTGTAGCGAGGACAGAAAAAACTCAAAGCTTCACTGAAGAAAATATATAGGAAAACACAAGCAAAAGCTGATCCTGTGCAGTAAATCATGTTCTTCTCTGCATCCTCTTTTAAGTCCTGGAGGCTGGGCTTGTATTGGTCTTGAAGCAAATAAAGGATTTTCTAAAATAATGAGGATCAAAAATTTTACTAAAGCTGAAAGTGTAACATTCTCCTCCGTGAACAAAAGCTGCCTCTATATGTCCACTGAGGAGGTCTTTGAGCACAAGAAACTGTGGACCTTGACATGTAAGACTGCCCTTAAAATAAAGTGGATTTATAGGCAGATGGATTGTTCTAATTCTTTGAAAGGCAAATACCTTGGAATAAAAGAAAATTTCTCTGCTGAGATTAATATCTAAAAGAAAAATGTCTCATGGGAAATCAGAGATTCCCACAAACCACCATGTCACAAATACAATGAGAACAGTAGTGAAGGTAGGAGGCTATTGTAGCAGCCTGATTTAGACAGCCAAGGTTGGAGGGTCTGGGGAGATTGCTCAGTGGTTACAGGTGCCTGCAAGGTAGAAAGATAGAGCGATGATAGATGGGTGGATACATGGATAGATAATGCATGGGTGATATATATGTGGGTAGGTTGGTAGTGGAAAGGAAGAAAGAATGAAGGAAGGAAGGAAAGAAAGAAAGATAACAGTGTTTGTGTTTATCCCGAATGCAAAACTGTCCCTTTGTTGAGTCGCTGCCAAACTGTATGCAGCCAGGAGAACAATGTTGGAGCTGCTGGCCAGCCATGCGCTAATGCGTTCATGCATTACAGGCCCTAACAGATGGCTGTGACAACACTCTCGCCTGCCCTGCCTGGGTCAGGACACAGAGCCTGAAGTCTCCTTTCAGCTCAGTTCTGGTATTAAACCCCTGCTTCTCTTTGGAGAGGTGGCAGTTGTCCTTGGAGGAAGAAACATGCCCATTCTATCCAGTTCAAGGGCAAGGATGACTGGTGGGTAGTGCTTCTGTTAGACTGAATCATATTGCAGAGTTAAAAGCATTTGTGTGCAGTTGAGTCAGAAAAAGGAAGATTATTTCAACATGTTAGCAGATGGGCAGACCATAACTCATATTCATATATATATATTACTCCCACATATATATGACTCAGATATGGTGTTGTGAACATAGTCCCTAATTTCTCCCCCCCCCCTTCCTTTGAGAGACCTGTCTATCCTCCATGTCACAGTGAAAAGGTGAGAGGGTAATTCAACCCTCCAAACTCCATCAACATCAAAGCCACACACCAGAACAAAGGCCTTCTGGCTACTATGAAAACATATTTCCAAAGGAATGTCTGTTGTAATTTCCCAAAAACAGAAAGGAAGCCAGTACTAGCTGCTGCCTTTCTCTTCCCATCCACCTCAAAGGAAAGGCGCAGACAGGTATGGCTGGGTCAACAGCCCCAGGTGCTCATATCCAGGGAGGGCCCTGGGGATCAATGGAAAGATTGCTCAGGAGTTAAAGGCACCTGCTTGTAAAGCTTCCCAAATAGGATTTGATTTCCCAGGACCCATATGAAGCCAGACACACAAAGTTGTGCATGTGTCTGGAGTTCATGTGCATTGCCATACTCTCTCTATATATATTTATATTTATATATATGTATATTATATGTGCATATACATATTACACATATGTATATGTAATCTGTAATCTTACAAATAAATTTTAAAAAGAAAACAAATCACATTTATCAGGGTATTAAAAAACTAGGCACTGTTCCAGGTGTGCTGATCAAGAACTAGCTTTATTCCTATTGGCTCATGAGAGAATAAAGTTATAGAGACCATCCAGGCAGTGCATGGAGGAGTGGAATTTATGATCCCATCCTGAAGATATACTAGGATATCCAAATGGATTTGGAGAGAAATGGATGAGATTTTCTCATCTCTAAAAATACTAATTTTTAGATTATATTTTCATTTGGGAATCAGTTTTTTCATGTGTAATATGTGTGGTATGTGAGTGTGGTATGTGTGGTATATTGATGTGTGTGTGTGTGTGTGTAGGTAAATGCTGCCTGTGTGCACTGGTGTGCAGAGGCCAGAAGAGAACATCAGGTGTCTTCAGATATCACTCATCCGTGTGTTTCCTTGAGACAGAGTCTCTTACTGAACGCAGAGCTGCTGTTTTCACTCAGACAGGCGACCAGTGAGCCCCAAGGATTCTCTTGTAACCCCACAGGACTGGGGTTACAGCCATGCATGGTCATGGCCAGATGCTTACATAGGTACCGGAGACTCTAACTCCTGGAAAATCAGGTCCTCTCAGGCCCTCATGCTTGCACAGCCATCTCCCCAGCTCGGGAGTAATTTTTAACTCACAGAAAAGCTGCAGTGACAGTACAGTTGCAACATATGCTTCACCTGGCTTTTTCCTAATGTCAGCATCATTCACCGTGGTGCAAATGTCACCACTGAGACATTGTTATGGTGATCTTAACTCAACCAGAATCTGTTCACTAGTGTCTTTTGTTCCAGAAAAGATTTGGTGTGTGTGTGTGTGTGTGTGTGTGTGTGTGTGTGTTTTGGGGGGGTCCGATATAGGATGCCACACTATTCTTAGTTAACACTTATTCTTCTTGGTCTTGACCAAAGACTCACTCCTTATAACGCTTTCTAGCTCACCAAAATTATAGACCCTGCTTCCATGAAAGACATTATACAGAGATCTCTCTGTTGTAAAAAAAAAAAAAAAGATACAGAGAAAGCTAATCACCTTTGCATCAAGATTTAGTAGAAGATTTATGGGATTAGAGGGAAATCAAGTGAGGGGGGAACACTGGGAGGAAGTATTAAAATCCTGGGGAGTGGGGAAAGTCTGGCACATCCTAAGGGACAGCATGATTACAGCACGACAGATGACAATCCCCCCTGAAACAGGAGGGGACAAGAAAGAGACAAAGCTCATAGCTGGATCTGTTTTTACAAACCCCCTCCTTCCCTGAGACCTTCTTAGCTGGAGTCTGACTGGCCTGTCCTCCATGGCTAATGCCACTGAGTTATGAAGACTTTACGAGGGAGAAAGGACAGACAGGAGTCTGGGAGGGATGTATTTGTGCATGAGGAAGGGACCATGTACCCACTGCAGACCTGATCACCTCCCAAACACATCACATGACTTTTGTCATTAGAAAGAGTCCAGTTGCTTCTAAACCAGTACCTTAAATATCCACCTGAGCCACACCCAGGAACTGGGCATCTTCACTTAAAGGAGCGGCCCATGAGCTTGTTGGATCATTTAGACACCCAGTCAATTCTTCTGGAAGACAGGCTTAGACTCACACAAAATGGCAGATAGCATTGTTCTCACTCCAAAATTACTTGCCCAGACATTCTCTCCACCCAACCACATCAACAACGGAACCAGCATTTATTATGATTGCTTTAATTTTATTGTAATAAGACAATAACAGGAGACCAGGAGTATGGAAAACAGGAAACATGATACAGTAAAAAGCCGACTTTCCCCACCTGACATATGGTCCTCCCACACTCCCATCCCAATATCCCCAAATCTACGTCTACCTTTTTCCATCTGTGAATTGCTAATTTAGAGTGCTTGTTCTTTTTCACTATTTTCTGGGACAAGCGAGCATAATAAATAGTAAGAAAAAGCACAACGAACCAGGACAGCGGCTGTCAGCTGTCTCTAAATCAAAGCAGAAAGTTTCTAAACATACCTGTCATTTGAGACATCTAACAATATATCATGGAACAAATCTAGCCCTAACCTTCAGGCTAATGAAATCACAAGAAATACATGCCCAGGAGATTTGCATAAAGGTGACTGCAATGAATAAACTATGTTCTACCCCATTGGAAAGGATGGGAGCAAGGATGCTTACTGGGCTGAAGTGACAGTGAGCACGGCGGTGATTATCATGCTGCGATGACTCGGTGACCCGTGGGACACCATCTGAGAGCAGTCCAATGAAGTCAGTACCTACAGCGGAGGGGCTGGAGGACACAAGGGGGTTCATGCCCTTCTCTCTGGGAAGACCAGCTAAAGAGATGGCAGGGCGGAGAATCACGCTGAATAATGCTGTTCTACATGGAGGAGATGCCCCGTGTGTCCTGGGTGATTCCAGGGATGATCAAGAGACTGATCAGACAAGGTGCAGGCAAGGGGGGACGGCTGTGGGAACACTGAAATTTTAAATGGCCCTGGAAAATAGATCAGGCAGAAGCAGGGAGTTGAGGAACTCTATGTGTTAGTAGACCACCCTTGGGTTTATTCAGCTCAGAGTTCTGGAATTCATCTGACTAAGGCATCAGCAGAGTCTCACCTCCTGGGTGGAAAAAGACAGTCTTGTTCACAAAGCCCACTGTGTACCAAGAGGCCCAGGGAACACTGTGAGTTGGTTTGGCAACATTCGTCCAAAGACGGGACTAATGAGTGGACACCTCTAGGGCCTCATTTGTAATCATCAGGGATTGATTAATTGATTGATTGATTGATTAACTGATTGATTGATTTGCAAGCAGAGAGAGACAGAGAGAAGAGAGACAGATACATACACACACACACACACACACACACACAGAGGATAGGCATGTCAGGGCCTTTGGCCACTTTCAAGCAAACTCCAAATGCATGCCTCACCTTGCATCTGGCTTTAGTGGGTACTGGGGAATCAAACCAGGTTTGTTAGGCTTTGCAGGCAAGTGCCTTAATCACTGAGCAATCTCTCCAGTCCCTCATCAAGGATTTTAATATGGTGAGCTAATCCAATGTTCCCATCTCATTTATGGGATACCATGTGATGTTCTGGTACATGAATAGATTGCGCAATGTTTAAATCAGGCTAAGAATTCTACCTCTTCAAACACGTGTTATTTCTTCATGATTAAAACATTCAGAATTATTTCATATAGCTTTTTAAACTTAGTCTCTTATTGCTACCTATAGTCACCCTATGTGTAATACCTCACCAGAATTTCTTACTTCTAACAATTATATAATTTGACACTCATTTATTACCCTCTCCCCATCTCTCCCACCCCACCACTCATTCCAGTCTCTGGTAGCCATTATGCTATTCTCAATTTCTTTTTTTTTTAATATTTTATTTATTCATTTTCAAGCAGAGAGAGAGAGAGAGAGAGAGAGAGAGAGAGAGAGAGAGAGGGAGAGAGGGGATCAGGGCCACCACCTTGTGGGTCTGGCTTATGTGGGTCCTGGGGAATTGAACCTGGGGCCTTAGGCACTGGAAGCAAGTGCCTTAACCACTGAACCAACTCTCCAGCCCTATGCTATTCTCAATTTCTGTGGTAGTCTGAATGTCTCCCAATAGATTCAGGTGTTTTTATTAAAACTTGGCTGGGGATCTGATCTGATTTTCAGTCCAAAGGTGTATTGGGGGGACAGAGTGAGCTCTGGGGGTCCTGCTGGCTTGTGGTGCTGGTGATAGTGTCTCTCTGCTTGGATCTGTGAAAGGGAGCCAGTTTCTTTAGCCATTTTGAAACTGCCTCTGGATCTGTAAGCTTCAAATAAATCCCTTCTTGCTCCCATAAACTGTGTCTATTTGGATGTTCATCCCAGCAATGTGGAGCTGACTATGAAACTTCCATGAAATCAACATTATTATATTCCATACAGGAGTCAGACTGTGAGGGACTTGTCTTTTTTGGGCCTGGCTTATTTCACTTAACATAATGATCGATCTCCAGTTCTATGTATATTGTCATGACAGACAGGACTTCATTCTTTTGAGGGCTTAATTAGTACATCCATCAGTGGATGGACACTCAGGTTGCTCTACTTCTCAGCTACTGTGAATAGTGTTGCAAAAACACGGAACCAAATCTGATTTAGTAACAGTCCTCCATAGCTTTGACTTCTACATCCAAAGATTCTATGGGCCTCATATCAAAAACATTTGGGGCAAAAATTTCACCTGTACTAAACATGTGCAGACTTTTTTTTGTCATCATTCTCTAAGCAGTACAATATGACAACAATATATACAACATGTACATTGCATTAGATATTATAATCTAAAGGGGACATAAAGTATGTGAGGATATGTGTGTATATGCCATCTGACACAAGGAACTTCCGTATCAAAGGAGGTCCTAGAACCAACCTGTTAAGAATGTCTAAGAAAACTGTGTCAACCTGTCACTGCCCCTCCACATCTTCTTTCTGGGTGCCTTTGGGTAACTAAGCCAGGCTACTGTCCATTTCTGTCTCCTCTACAGCACTTCTCCCATGATTCTTTGCAGCTCTTATCAACTCTTTGTGGTCTGTTACTGCCTTCCCCATCCAACACCCAGGCAGGCTTCATCCAGACCCACTCTGCTGTTTTGAAACAAGCAATACACCCTCCATCTCAGTCCTCACCAGAACACCCTACCTCTCCTGTTCCCAAAGGAGCTTTACCTTTCATTTCAAAGACAGATCTTCTCAGGACAGGGACTGCGGCCACCTGGCCTTGTGCACATTCTCCATTTCCCCCACTGTGTCCTGCACCTTTCATCCCTGATAGCATATCAGTTTCGACAGGACAAGAATCACTGGCTAGGGACCGAAGCTGCTGCTGAGAGTGAGGTTTGGAAATCACACACTGATTTTCATTTATAATTTCTTCTCCTTAACACTGAAAACCACTAGTCAGTCATTCGTGCACCGAATACTTAGGAAGCACTTCCTGCACACAGGAGCAGCATCGGCCTGACGTCACTGGAAGTTCACTAAGGCTCTGGAACCACTGCGGGCCAACATGATGGATTCAGCTGATTACTTAGCAATCAAATCCAAGGTTCCATAACAAATTGAATCAAAGAATCCAAGACTACAAAGTCTTGTTTTTATGTATTTTTTCTTTTTGTAAATGGATAATTATCATGTAGCAATTAAAACTATGTCACAAAGTATCTGGGGGCTCAGGATATTGGGGTGTTCATACCTGAGACCTTAGTACAGATTTACTTTAGTTCCATCAATTTTACTGACATTTATTAAGCTTCGCCTGGGTCAAAGGACCCTTACTCTCCTGTGGGTCCTGGTGACAGAACTTAAAAATCCAACAAGTTTGAAAAGTTCTAGAAAGCTATTGTACAATATGAATACTGCTGCTGACCTGCATTCTCAAAATGGGTAAGGTCATAAACTTTAGGTTATGTGCTTTTTACTGTGGTCAGGTCTCTTTCCAATACCCATCTCCTGATGAAAGCTCTCTGGACATCAGCTCATGGGAACTGGCAGAAAGGGACCAGAAGATATTTCATGAGCTATCACATGTAGAGGAGACAAACATCCGATCTTAGGAAAGGAACAGAGAACAAGCTAGGTAACACCAAAGAGATAACAACAACAGCTCAGATACCAACCTCCATATTCTCTCCAACATGGCAGGGTTTAAAGCAAACCTCACAGTTATAACTTTGAATGTAAATGGACTCAACTCTCATAAAAAGACACAGGATAGCATGTTGGATCAGGACAATGGACCCTTCCATCTGTTGCCTTCAAGAAACACATTTTATTACTAAAGACAGTAACCTCCTGAGAGTAAAAGGGTGAAAAACAATTTTCCAGGCATGTGGGAATAATAAAAAAGCAGGTGTAGCTACTCTAATATCTGACAAAATAGACTTCAAGCCAACAGCAATAAAAAAGGACGATGATGGCCACTTCCTACTCGTCAAGGAAATGATACAACAAGAAGACATCACTATAGTAAATATGTATGCACCAAATGCAAGGGCCCCTCAGTTCATTAAGCATAAATTACTCAAAAGCAAAGCAGATATAGATGCCAACACCATCATAGTAGGAGACTTTAACACTCCACTGTCATCAATAAACAGATCATCCAAACAAAAGACAAGCAGGGAAATAAAGCAGCTAAATAGCACCATAGACAAGCTTGGGATGACAGACATGTATAGAACATTCCATCCCAAGGACACAGATTACACATTCTTCTCAGCACCACATGGAACCTTTTCCAAAATTGACCATGTACTGGGCCATAAATCATCCCTCAACAAATTTAGTATGATCAATGTAATCCCCTGCATCATATCAGACCACAATGCATTAAAGCTAGAGATTAACAAGGGAGAGGATCCAAAAATTTCAACAGATATTGGCAACTGAACAACTCGCTCCTGAACAATGAATGGGTCAAACAAAAATCAGACAGGAAATCCAGAATTTCCTAGAAACAAATGATAATGAGGACACAACCTTTCAGAACTTGTGGGACACAATGAAGGCAGCCCTAAGGGGGAAATTCATTGCACTAAATGCCTTCATAATGAAGACAGAGAGGTCTCAAATCAATGAGCTATCCTCCCACCTAAGGTCATTAGAACAGATGGAAAAATCCAACCCTAGGAGCTTGAGACGCAAGGAAATAATTAAGATCAGAGAAGAGATTAATGACTCGAAAACAAAGAAAACAATTTAAAAAATAGACAAATCAAAGAGTTGGTTCTTTGAAAAAGTCAACAAGATTGACAAACCCCTGGCCAATTTAATCAAACAAAAAATAGAGAAGTCCCAAATTAACAAAATACAAAATGACAAGGGTGAGATCACAACAAATCCCGAAGAGATTGGAAGTATCATCAGGTCATATTTCCAGAACCTCTACTCCACAAAATTAGAGAACCTGGAAGAAATGGATAAATTCCTGGATACCTACCATCTACCAAAGCTCAGTCCAGAGAAGATAAAGATCCTAAACAATCCGATAACAATCACAGAAATTGAATCTCTAATCAAGAACCTCCCAAAATGGAAAAGCCCAGGTCCAGATGGTTTCTCAGCTGAATTCTACAAAACCTTCATCATAGAACTGAAGCCCCTCTTTTTGAAGCTAGTCAGAGGCATAGAAAAAGAGGGTAGGCTCCCAAACTCCTTCTATGAAGCTACCATCGCCCTAATTCCCAAACCAGGCAAGGATGTAACAAGAAAAGAAAACTACAGACCCATATCCCTGATGAACTTGGATGCAAAAATCCTAAACAAAGTCCTAGCAAACCGAATACAAACCCACATCAAGACTATAATTCACCCTGATCAAGTCAGCTTCATCCCAGGGATGCAGGGATGGTTCAACATTCGCAAATTGATAAATATAATTCACCACATTAACAAACTCAC